>JAPJBO010000401.1:0-198962 GCA_030068145.1 Diplonema papillatum | reverse complement strand
ACACACACACACACACACACACACACACACACACACACACACACACACACACACACACCACACACACACACACACACACACACACACACACACACACCACACACACACAACACACACACACACACGCACACACACATATTGATTTATCAGGGGAATTCTACTAGGTAAAACAAACGACCCTTAGGACACCTCGGTGCGCACTTGGATCGCGGGGGAAAATTTTTCCACCGTGACCACCTGATGGCGGCAAAGGCCGGGGGGGCCCCGTTCCCCGCGCACTTGATCTCCCGTCTGGCGAAGCACGCCAACGAAGTGGACCCGACGGTGTCAGACATGACCATCCGGTACACGACGGATTCGGTAGCTCTGGCGCGCGTGCTGCAGACCGGCGAGGTGACGATGTTCCTCTGACGAAGGGGGTTCGCGCGGTGCGACTTCGCCTCGCAGACGACCAAGCCAGTCCTGAGCGCTTCGTGCAGCAACACCAGCGGCACTCGATACTTCGGAGGGGGAAAAGGACCCGGTTGCCGAAGAATGACGCGGAGAAGTCGGCGCCATTGCATGTCGACTCGGTGCCCCCGATCAATGTCGACGTGCTGCGGAAGCGGATGAACCCGCAAACGCGGAAACGATTTGACGAAACCTGGTCGCGGACGTTTTTTCCTCATGCGCATGGCAGAACGAAGTCTTCTCCCCCACGTCCCTCTAGATTTGCTTCAGCACATGCAAGGGAATTGCAGGCGCACGGGATTGCTCAGCGCGGTCGTGGGCCTAACGGCCTCCTCAATGTCCCGTTCACCGTTGTGGAGGAGAAAGAAGGGGCGCTTCGTCAGCGCTTTATTCTCTGGACGTACGACGCCAACGCTGTGGTCGAGACGGACGGTTACCAGGCACATGTCCCGCTTCAGCATGTCTCTCAGTACCTCGAGGCGGTCAGCGAGGAGTGTGGCTCGACGCGAGACTTCCGGTGTGGGTTCTACGGCATCGAGATTCCGATCGCCTCTCGCGGACTCTTCGCATTCCAAGATGATGCAGGAGAGTGGTGGGAGTTGACGAGGCTGCCGATGGGACATTCCTGTGCGCCGGAGCTGATGCACACGGTGGCGTCGACGGCGGCGGGGCACCCGGAATACGTCGACGGCCAGTACGCGGTGTCCTCGGACGTGGTAGTTCACGTGTGGGTGGACAACATCCGGTACGCAGGGCCGCACGATCTGGTGCTGGCGGTGACGTCGCGGTTGGACGAGCTCGCTTCGGAAGCTGGCATGACGTGGAAGGCCGCCGACACGCAGACGGCTGCGCAACGCTACGAGTTCATCGGCGTTGAGTGGAATCACGCCGACGGAACAGTGGGCGTATCGCGCAAAATGCGGTCGCGGTTGCAACGTGCAGAGGACGCCATCGAAGGGGGTTCAATGACGGCCTCGGATGTGGAGTCCCTTGCTGGCCGTCTCCTTCACGCCTCGGCCATCACCGGCGTATTTGTGGGCGAGTTTTACTTCGTCTTGAAGTTCTTTCGCAGGGTGACGAACGCGTTGAACCGGGGCGAGAAGGCCGTAGATGAGAAGGTCGTCCTCTCCGACGGCATACGGCGGTCGCTCCCCGTATGGCTGCGACGGGTTGCGCGGCGACGTGCCGTGCCTGTTGCCGCGCAGACGCCGGAGTTGGCGGTTTTTGTTGACGCCAGCCTGGATGGTTGGGGCGGTGTACTCGTGGATGTCGACACCAACGACATGGTTGTAGTGGGTGCGCGGTGGAAGAGAGCCGAAAGGCGTTTTCACATCAACGAGTTGGAAGCCATGGCTTTGGAGAGGTCCGTAGCGGCCATCACACCAGCGCACGCGGGCTCCTCGGTGTCCATTGTGGTGGACAATACTTCTGTGCAGGGGGTAGCCCGCAAAGGATCATGCCTGCGTTCGCAGGTTCTCAACGACTCTGTCGTGCGTGCATTGTTGTGTTTGCAGCGACTGAATATTGCATTTTCAGTTCGTTGGGTGAAGAGCGCGGGTAATCCTGCTGATCTGCCATCGCGGGTCCCGGTAACGTCTCTCACCGATAAGAATATCGCGGACATTTCACTTGCGGTCCGGGATTTTTTAACTGGCGAGATGGGTTTGGTGGCGTGACCTCCGGGGCTAGCCCGTTCGCTCACTTTCTGCGGCTAGCTCGGGGGGTAACCCCATCGTATGTGACCTCTCGTGTTTTCTCCGTTCATTGCTTGCGTCTCAGGAGTGCGTGAACGACGGAGAATTCTATTGATTTATCAGGGGAATTCTACTAGGTAAAACAAACGACCCTTAGGACACCTCGGTGCGCACTTGGATCGCGGGGGAAAATTTTCCCACCCGCCCTCCCTGCAACTCTGTTTATCATTTTCTGCCTTCGACGGCCGTGCGGCCATGGATACCCTCGTGCGAGGGTGCACTTTCTTGCTGGATACCAGCTTCCGTTGCTTCGGCGGCGAGATCCGTGGGGCATGGGTTCCCACCCTCCGTCCCCCGTGACCTCCGGGGCTAGCCCGTTCGCTCACTTTCTGCGGCTAGCTCGGGGGGTAACCCCATCGTATGTGACCTCTCGTGTTTTCTCCGTTCATTGCTTGCGTCTCAGGAGTGCGTGAACGACGAAGAATTCCACACACACACGCACACACACACACACACACACACACACACACACACACACACACACACACACACACACACACACACACACACACACACACACACACACACACACACACACACACACACACACACACACACACACACACACACACACACACACACACACACACACCACACACACACACAACACACACACACACACACACACACACACACACACACACACACACACACACACACACACACACACACACACACACACACACACACACACACACACACACACACACACACACACACACACCCACACACACACACACACACACACACACACACACACACACACACACACACAGCCCGACACCATTCCTTCTCCTGTGGTGTCAACTATCAAAGGCTTATTGGAGCGCAACATAGAATGCAGATGGAACATGGATCACCTGCTCGAATACGGTATGCCTTTCGGCTGCATTTGAAACCCCAAGCGACACAGTTCTGTTGATTTTTTCGGAAGCGACGCAAAAATAATAAAGTACTCAACTATCTCGTGACGCGTAGAACCCAGAAACGTCAGCGCACCGAGAACTCCCTGCCGAGTACGCAACCCGGTGAACACATCCAAGAGCTTAGCGTCGAAACTATCCCAACACAAGCACCCCTTAAACACGTTTAAGGTTTCACAACGGAGTGCCGCTGCGGTCAACCGGTGACTGAAAACCCCGTTAGAATTTGCAAATACCCCGACACAGACGAGTTCTGGAAAGCGTTGCGAAGCAAAGAAACGCACGTATCGTAGGCTTGCTGAAGTCTTGCACCAGTCTTTCATCACGATCGAAAAAGTGCAGTTACCGGTGACCGCCTATCATCGACTGAACTGACAAAGTGGACAGCTCATTGACTGGGCTGCCGGCAACTGCCCATCATCGACCAGACTGACAAAGCGGAGGTCATTAACTGGGCCAGGTGGTTCCGGGCGCCTGTCGACAGAGCGAATCGGTCACTACCAGGGCTATGGAGTGGGCCGGTCAGTCTCCGTCATCGACCGGACTGACAAAGCCGGCCATTTTCCAGTGGACACTCTCAGATCCGGGGGGACGCCTGACGCGCGAATTAGTTGTGAGCGTAAAATCCGGTTCTTCAGCAAAGAACGAAAGTAATGAATCATCGAACTGTATCTAAGCGATGCCGCTTTGGCAAAGCGGCGCTGCCCACACGCCGGGCATCCATCTCGCCGCCTCGACAACAGGGGGGAAGGAGATCGAAACCAACCAACGTTCAAAACACAAAAAGAGTCTGTACGCCCATGCGGGATCGTGGAAGCCCAAGGGGAAAATACTCGAGGGACTGCCTTGTGCTCATTTCGAAGGAGGCTAGAGGGGGAGAAAACAATACAACTACAAAGTGGGTCTTTTTTGTTGAACGCTTACGCCGCCACTAAACCCAGGGTTACCTGTGTTTCGTGTGGGCTACAGCACATTTACCTCCTTTGATCTATCGCAACTGGCAGTCTCCTCAAGCATTTCCTACAAAGCAGGTGCTTATACAAAAAAAGAAAGAAAGAAAGAAAGACACAACGCAAAACCTACGCATTTTCTCTTCGAACAGCCGGTCGCTTGTTAAAAAGGGATCCTACCGAAATTCCCGGACGAACTAGGCTGTGGGAGTTGGGGAAGGGAAGCCCCAAGATCGTTGCTGGAGGTGGGGCTTCGCATCAATAATTTGTTTTTCATAAGCGCCAGCTTGGAAGGAAATGCTCGACAAAAGCTGCCAGACGAAGAATTCCAAGTTGCTGTAACTACCGAACCACGTGTTGAACGGACGTGAGGTCACGCGGGTCTACCCCTACACGACAAGACACACAAACACAACAGGTCAAAAGTCCTGGGTGAGAAAACAACACACAGTGGTGTAAGCGAAGAATAAATCAGATTGTGTTTGTATTGTATTTTGCCCCTCTACCCCTATATTTCCTCCCTTCCATTCGGAGTCAAAGCAGCTACGTCGAGTACTTCTGCGCGGTTCGTGTCCATAAACCTCTCCTTGGGGGCGGTTTTCCTTCCACTTCTTTTTTTTTTTGTGTTAACAATGCATTGTTGGTACTAGTTGGCAGCGTACTACATGAAACTTACCAAAGCAGCTGAGTTCCGCTAGTGCGCACAAACAAAAGAAAGCGGCATATTAATTTTTTGTTGGCCGGCACAGCTGCTGCTATGAACAGACAAGAAGCCCAACCCAAGCAAATTCCGCCGGCAGAGCCGAAGGGACCAACCACTTCCGGCTGTTCTGACATTTGTCGAGAACATCTGGGATTAAGGACCGGTTACCTGGGGTTTCATCTAGCACCTCAACATCGTATATTGTCGACAACGAACATGAGCATGAGTGTGATAGACTATAAGGGATGGTTCAGATTAGTGTGAGTTTGATCAAAGCAGTACCAAGGCAGCCCTTTCAAAGAACAGCCACCGAGTGACAACAGCGCTATAGAAAAAAAAGCACATTGAACGTGCCTCAGACAGAGTCCAAAGTAGCTACAAGTAACACGCAGACACAAAACACGGATCCTTAACTCGAAACAGCCGAGGAAATATTCTACTTGTAGCTACCTGAGCCGGTCCATCCCCCTCAGTCATTATAAAATTGGCAGGTGTTCAGATGCAATGGCTCACGGCATTTTACGAGAAAAAAATTAAAATACCGACCTTCTGATCCACAAATAACGCTAAAAAATCTTCAGTTACAATCGCGATTGTTGCCCGAGGCATTTTCACTACAAAGGTCTTCAGTAACAAACGCAAGGCATTTTCATCGCAATCCACAGATTGACTGCCCTTCTGGAAGCCTTAGCACTCCAGGAGGACGGAAGGATCACTCTTCAGTTGGTCAACCACGCATGAACTGAAATCAAAGACTGGCAAGTGAAAGAGACTGGTATTCATAAGGCAAGAACGCTAATCGCTAGAGCGAGTCAAATCATAATTTGAACCCCGGGAAATAAGGTCGGGTGCTATTGCAGTTTACGATGGGAATAGTCGCCAGGAATGGAGGCCGAAAACGCACACTATGTGGGTGAGTAGGTGAAGTCTTCTCTACATTCTCATGCCAATGTTCTCGAAGACTACATCGCATTAAAGTTGAAGCTTCGTACCTTGAAGTCAAAGACAGGTTTGAGGAGGCTGTTGGTGTCGCGCTCGGCGGATTCCATCTCTATTGCATTTAGCCCACGAATCCCTGGTTGTGTTTGCTCAAGCCGCCAGACCCCCGCGTCGCCTTTGAGCTGTCAAAGCGTGCACTTCGATCCAGTTGTTGCGTAAACCAGTATCGGGTGAGGAGCCACGTACTGAGGTACCCGGACCCGATGTGCACACAACTCTTTCTCGGCTCTCTGTCTCTCGGGAAGCGAGTTGCTCCTGTGGGTGGGTTCCGGGCTGGACAAGAAGGTCCAACTGCCCCGCACGCCACGTCCGCCCATCGGTACAAGTTCGTCCAGAACTTCTTTCGCTTCGTTTGCGAAGTTCTTGACCCCTCTCGCCGTCTCCTCAATCAGTTCCTCCCCTCCTGGAAGCTCTAGAGCTCCAGGAGGACGGAAGGATCACTACCACTCCTGTTGGTAATATGATGGTCAACCACGCATGAAATGAGAATCAAAGACTGGCAAATGAAAGAGACTGGGATTCAGAAGGCAAGAACGCTAATCACTAGAGTGAGTCAATCACATTCTGAATCGGAGCAGCACTCCGCTCTAGTGACATAGCTAGCTAATCTGGCATGACCTCGCCTCGATAATCTCAAATGGCGGTGTTAACATTCCACGGAAAGAATCGTTCGCGATTGAAGAAGAGGGATGCCGATTAGAATGAGTATGAATGACATACCACATGCTCGAAAGACATGGAGGGAATGCAAAATGAATCGGTCATGTGCCAATGAAAATGCAAAAGTCAAGACTCCGCTCTAGTGACATAGCTAACTAATCTGGCATGACCTCGCTCCGTCCCAATCCCCGGGTTCCCCGACTCAATCTGGAAGCATCCGGAGGATGCCGGCCTTGTGCAAGGCCCCATCCACACGCCATATCAGCAGATGAACGTGGGTAACCGCCGCACGGGTTGTGAGGCGCGAAGGAATGCGCGCTTTTTCTTGCTTCGAAGCGGTCTCGTGGCGTCTCTGCCCTTTGCCTGACAAATTGGCCGATCGCACGATCACGACGAGTGTCCAGAACCCCAGCTGGACTCCAAAAATCGCCAGCAAAAGAGGGCTCATCAGAAACCCGAAACTGGAAATGAACCGCCTTGGAGCCCTCGAAACGCTCCGGAAATCCAGAAAACGTGGTCGGGTACTCGTTTAGGCTCAAGAAATGACCGCAAAATGGGAAACCCAAGAAAAGGTCATCTCTGCAGCATTGTGTTTTGGATTTGCGCTCAAAACATGCCATCGTGCTTTGAGACGTCTTGACGCCTCACAACACAGTTTCGGCACGCAGCTCATTGCACTTGGTGATAGCAGCGACAGACAGCACCAAGAGCACCCAGCACACCACAGCGCATGGTGATGTACCACACAGACAACAGCAACAGTAACAGCAACCGCAACAGCCAGCAACACGGGCGATAATATTCCCAGCACTCAGAGAGCACCCCCGCACCCTTCTATTTTTTTTTTTACTCGTGCATGCACACACGCCAGTTGTTCAATCTTCCGTTCTTCCATCGCGTTCTTGACTTCGGTTTCGTTCCTCTCACTCGCAGGCAGGAGCTCGTGTGGATCAGAGAGGAGACTCTACCTTTTGTTTTCCGTCACAGCGAACACGTAAAATAACCCAAACAGAATACTCGTGCCACGTTGGCGTGTCCAGCCGTTGCGCACGAAAGCCTTTTCGCCTTGTCAAACAACGTTCACACCATGGAGCCGTGGTTCAGTAATGATCCTGCTGCAGGTTCACCTACAGTAACCTTGTTACGACTTTTGCTTCCTCTAGTTGAGAACCATTGCTTGTGCTCTCGTACGCTCCTCTAGCCCTTGGCGCACCTCCAGCGTGCGCGCACCTTTCGTCGCGGCAAGCTTTTTTCACATTTCTTTTGTTTCCGCACCTGCTGAGTAGATAATACTTAAGGAGGCTGCCAGTTGCGAAATCGTAAGGAGGGAATGCGCTGTAGAACACAGGTGAATCTGTTGTTATCGTTCAACAAAAAAGACTGTGAGAAATAGTTGTAGTTGTTTCTCCCCCTGTGCCTCCTTCGAAATGAGCACAAGGCAGCCCCTCGAGTGTTTTGTCACCCAAAAACTTTAAAACCTCGTGTCTCAAGCGAACTTTCACTCCAGAAATTGTACGTGCCAAAAGTGTGGGTGTAATCGACTGAAATATTCACAAACGAACTTTTCACTCTAAACAGCAAGAACCACTCACTGAATACGAAAATACATACGCTTCTTGCTCGCAATCTATGACGCAACTTTTTAACTAGCTAGAGGCTGGAAATGGCTGAGAGTACACGTCCAAGGCCACACGTATCCGCTTTGCATTCGGGTTCACTAGGCTGCCCTCGTAAAGGGGGGGGGGGTCGATTAATAACACGGTGTTATTATTCGATTTGTCGAGTAATAAAAAAAGATCCGGGTAGCCGAACAGTAGCAGGATCAAATAGTGGTAGTGTTTTTAGACAACCAGACATGTGTCAAATAACTGTTATTATTCGACCCCCCCTTTAGCTGTGCTCGCGCAAAAAAAAAGACCTACCGGACAGTGTGGTCGCAACCGCTTTTACCTGCCCTTCGATACTTAACCGGGAACTCAAAAATGATCGGCTTCTTTAAAGCTCGAACCAGTCTAGAAAGACGTGCCATGAAAGAAGAAGACCTGCCTGTTTCCATCGGGCTGCGCCAACACTGTGTGCCACCCCAGACCATGTAAATCCGGTGCGATTCGTCGCAACCGCTCAAATGCCGGAGGGAGGGAAAACTGAAGCAGGCTACGGGCTGCCGAGAGCCTCCGCAAGTAGCGCGGGGCAGTGCGAGCTTGTTGAACTCAATGCCATGCCTTGGGTCCGCGCTCAGCACCGACCCGAGGCATGGCATTGCGTTCAACATTGGTGGAGTGGCGGCGGCTAGAGCCAGAAGACGAATACTGGTAAAAAACCGCCTCGCGCCTGGCAGCCTTCAGGAAGAAGAAGAAGAAGAAAAAGAAAAAGGTCGCTCCTGGTCCAGGAACGTGACGGTCGTCGCGCCAACCCCCAAGGTGCGCCACGCCTTGATGCTTTAGTTTGGGAAATCGGTAGCCACTTGACCCGTAGGCCCGTGGCTCTGCAGTACCGCCGAACACGTGAAGCTTGGCTCCCGTGTAGCAGGCTTTCCCTGGTACCTAGCAGGTGTCAGGCAGCAGACGCCAGCAACGCGTGAAAGAAACTCCACCAGCCTTCAGGAAAAAAAAAAAAAAAGAACGAAGCTGGCTGCCTAAAGGCAGTTTGAAAATATGCATATTCTCAAAGTGAACACTGCCAGTGACAGGCTGGTAGACCACGAAATAAAAAGAGAGCGAAACCGATTGCCCCAATCAAACCCCAAACCCTGGCGCATGCTGCAAAATAAAAGAAAAAGAAAAGCGCCCCCCGTTACTTCCCTAATGCTGCGCCGGTCACCATTTTGTTTCACCATTTTGTTGACTTTCAGCCTCACGGTTGACACTGGTGACTCTACAATGCCGTCAACCCCACAATACTCGCTTTGCGTCCACTCCAAGGGGCTACGAAGACGCAATCCAGACTCGCAACTCAGGCAAGAAATACTCGACGTAGCTGCTTCGACTCCGAATGGAAGGGAGGAAATATAGAGGTAAGGGGCAATACAATACAAACACAATCTGATTTGTTCTTCGCTTACACCACCGTGTGTTGTTTTCTCACTTAGAACTTTGACCTGTTGTGTTTGTGTGTCTTGTCGTATAGGGGTAGACCCGCATGACCTCACGTCCGTTCAACACGTGGTTCGGTAGTTACAGCACTTGGGATCCCTTCTGTGTCGGGCAGCATCGTCGAGCATTTCCTTTCAAGCTGGCGCTTACGTAGAAAGAAAGCGCGAGGAAGTGGCTGTTGTACAGCCCGAGACGAAACGCCGGTAGCTCTGGGTTTCGTGCCCAGAGTGTAAGCGTTCAACCAACATGCACCAAAGGAACCCGGATCCGGTGTGGTCCAAATCGAGAGTATAAGACTTCAATTACTTCTGCAGGAGTGTCACATCCAGTTGTGTTAACAATGCAATGTTGGTATCACAAACTAGTAGCCGCGTACTACACGAAACTTACAGGGCAGGTGAGTTCCGCGAGTGCGCACGAACAAAAGAAAGCATTTAAGCTAGTATTTTGAAGGTCTTTCAAAGCTCGTTGCGTTTGCGGCAATTGTTTTGTGGTAAGTTCTACCAAACAGGTTTGCAAGGGGAATCAACTCGTTCGGCCTGTTCGTGGACGATTTAGCACTGACCAGTGACCAAGGGCGGCCGTCGGACTCTATGCTGTCGGTTGCCATGGACACCGGCCGTCGTAGATACCAATTCGTTACTACAAATGTACGACTTCGGTAACACTTGGGTATGGACCTGTTGGGTAACACCAAAATTGTGGAATTGTGGCTTGCATCGTGCCTCTCCCCGCTCCGGCGCAGTAGCATCCCGGGCAGTACTGAGCACTCCACAACTTTCCCACAACGTGGGCAGAATAGCCCCAACATTTACCCGCAATACATTGAGGCTAAAATATGTTTTTGTCACTGCACTCTCAATTTCGTCACTCCTTAATTTTCTATTTTTGTCACTCCAGACGTTCATTTCGTAACTCCGGAAATCCATTTCGTCACTCCGGAATTCCATTTCGTCACTCCGGATTTCTTTTTCACATAGTGACGAAAAAATGGTCAGGATGCACAAAAACGAGGACAAAACGCAAGAAAATGGGCTCGAAACACGAGACAATGATGGAATTAACGCAGAATGAAAGAAAGATTGTTGGTAAATTTAGGTCATTTCCGACGGTTGGCCTTTGCCTGCAAAGCGTCAGACCCGATCTGAATCACGCTATTCTCCGCAACATTGGAGATGTAGTTAATGTTCTGGGGTGCCGTTGGAAAGGCAAATGGTGTGGGCAGGCTAGGCAATGAGGCCTGCAGGGGGGAAGGCAACGAGTTTTCTGAAGGTTCCAGGTTAGGTAAGGTCGTTTGCTCAGATGCAGGCATCAGATCAGAAGCCAGAGACTGTAGCATGCTCTTACTTCGATCGAGGTACTGTTGTGTCCCTGTGCAATCTTCTGTGCAGCATCCTTTTTGCAATCAGACAACGATGATGCGCTGTCTGATGACTCGCTGTCTGAGCTTTCCGAGCTCGCAGAAGGCGCTTTCCTCTTCTTTCCCGGCATTTCTTTGGATGTTCCCTGCACCCGTTGACCCTCCTGGCGTGGTTTTGGCGTGACACTTTTCATAACTCCCTGAAAACACATTTTCACTCCGTGTTTCGTCACTTTGGTCATTTTCGCGCCCCTTCGGAGTGACTTAATTGAGAGTGCAGTGACAAAAAATACCCTTATCACCCATTAATGGCGAAAGAAATCACTCTCGAATCCAAATTTTTGGTTGGATCTTCGGGTCTCGAGCCAAAAATTTGGATTCGAGAGTGATTTTTTTCGCCATTATTAACAGGTAATAAATAGCTATTCCTTTGTGGTGAAAACGGGCAAAACCCAAGGGCAAGGGCTGAAATCAATTCCGTCGACGCGAAACCATGTGCGACAATGGACCCCGATTTCCCTGGGACATGGGGATCTTTTCTAGCCACGATAGCCACCAATGTAGTAAATGCTGTGGCTATTCTGACCACATTGTGGGGAAGTTGTGGGTGCACAGTACTGCACCGGGTAGTATCCTCAATGCGCCCTTCACAGTCGTGGAGGATGCTCTGCTACTCGGAGGAGCACCGCATCCACTCTCTGCCACATATCCAAGTACCCCCTGCGACACTGGACTTTCGGTGCGGGCTCGGTGGCGTCGCCAGCCTCCGTTGCAACACGCACTGGACGGCCCCTCCGAGTGTCACTCGTCTCGTTCTGTTTCTTTGTCTCACCCCCGCCCTCTTTCGAGTCGTCGGTTGGGGAACTCCCACCACCCATCAACCAGCCCGAATTTACTATGTTCCTCATTCCACCAAGTTGTCCAAGCCATGCTGTTCGTCTTCCTTTTTCGATGCACGTCGTGCAGGCGAGCAATTCCGAAGAAACCCCGAGTTTGGGCCGCAGGCAGGGCCACCCAACATCCTTGGGGGACGCAGCATTGAGTTCTGTAAGGGACGCAGCATTGAGTTCTGTAAAGGACGCAGCATTGAGTTCTGAAAAGGACGCAGCGCAGCCCGATCCTAGAAGCATGCAAACCGGCAAGAAAGGGAAGAGTCGCAAAGCGACCGCGCGAAGACGATGATTCGAATGAGTGCAAACGCCAGAAGCACGACACGGTACGTTCGAAGAGGTAGCCATCCAGTGGCTAATGCAGGCCATCGCTGCGGATATTCTGCATTCTAACCTCAACTATGTGGGCCACTTCTGGTAAGCAGGACTGGCGACGCGGGATGAACCGAGAGCTGTCTTCATCCATCAGATCCCTCGGTTCATCTTGACAGCAGGACGCGACAGCCAGAGCCGTTGGCCGAGCCCCCCGGTTTCTGTCGGAGACCGACAGCCAGAGCCGTTGACCGAGCCCCCCCTGTTTCTGACGAAGACCGACAGCCAGAGCCGTTGGCCGAGCCCCCCCGGTTTCTGACGGAGACCGACAGCCAGAGCCGTTGGCCGAGCCCCCCCGGTTTCTGACGAAGACCGACAGCCAGAGCCGTTGACCGAGCCCCCCCGGTTTCTGACGAAGACCGACAGCCAGAGCCGTTGACCGAGCCCCCCCGGTTTCTGACGAAGACCGACAGCCAGAGCCGTTGGCCGAGCCCCCCCGGTTTCTGACGAAGACCGACAGCCAGAGCCGTTGGCCGAGCCCCCCCGGTTTCTGACGAAGACCGACAGCCAGAGCCGTTGGCCGAGCCCCCCCGGTTTCTGACGAAGACCGACAGCCAGAGCCGTTGACCGAGCCCCCCCGGTTTCTGACGAAGACCGACAGCCAGAGCCGTTGACCGAGCCCCGGTTTCTGACGAAGACCGACAGCCAGAGCCGTTGGCCGAGCCCCCCCGGTTTCTGACGAAGACCGACAGCCAGAGCCGTTGGCCGAGCCCCCCCGGTTTCTGACGAAGACCGACAGCCAGAGCCGTTGGCCGAGCCCCCCCGGTTTCTGACGAAGACCGACAGCCAGAGCCGTTGACCGAGCCCCCCCGGTTTCTGACGAAGACCGACAGCCAGAGCCGTTGACCGAGCCCCCCCGGTTTCTGACGAAGACCGACAGCCAGAGCCGTTGGCCGAGCCCCCCCGGTTTCTGACGAAGACCGACAGCCAGAGCCGTTGGCCGAGCCCCCCCGGTTTCTGACGAAGACCGACAGCCAGAGCCGTTGACCGAGCCCCCCCGGTTTCTGACGAAGACCGACAGCCAGAGCCGTTGACCGAGCCCCGGTTTCTGACGAAGACCGACAGCCAGAGCCGTTGGCCGAGCCCCCCCGGTTTCTGACGAAGACCGACAGCCAGAGCCGTTGGCCGAGCCCCCCCGGTTTCTGACGGAGACCGACAGCCAGTTCGCCTACCCCGGCTTCAGCCCGGACCACATGCTGCTGCGGAAGCGGAGGCACGCCGCCGGGAAAGGCCGCCGCGCGCCGACCGCCGGGGGGTCCCCCACGCAGCCCCCCGAGCCGCTGCGGCAGCATCGACAACTGCAACAACAACAACAACAACAACAACCCCCGCATCTCCACCGCTACCACCACCACCAGCAGCAGCAGCAGCAAGACCAGCAGCAGCAGCAGCAACGCGACTCGCCCTGTGCGTACGATCCAGCGCTGTTCACGAAGCGGAAGACCCCGGCGCGTCAGCCGCCGAGCGCCGCCGCCGCCGCCGCCGCCGAACCGGCCCCGAAAAGGGGGGGCAACCCCCGCACGAAGGCCACCCCCCCGCCGCCTCCGCCGGCGCGGAACCCCGGCCCCGGACTTGCTGTCCAACCTGCCCCCGGCGCAGACCCGCCGCGGCCGGCGCGGCAGCCGGCTAGGGAATTCCTTAAGGAAAAAACATCAAACCCCAAACCGCAGCCACAAAACACAGCCCGAACCGCACAGGGAACCCAAACACAATCGGAAACCCCAGGAAAGTTTGATCCGCACCGGTGTGGGTTCATACAATGACCGCGAAATCTGTCGCCAAACCTCCGGACGAGAAGAAGAAGAAGCCCGCGAAGAAGCTCGCGGCGACGCGCGCGTTGGCGGACAGCTCGTTCGCGCCGCCTTGGCGGGTGACCGGCCGGCTTTCGAGGGACCGGCAGCGGGAGGTCGACGAGGCGCGGCTCAGGAGGCACCGAACTGCGTCGTACAGCCCCCCCAGGTCGGTGACACCCCCCTGCCCGTTTCCGCCGGCGCACTGAAAAAGTATCCAATGAAACTTCCCACGAAAATACTCTCCGAAAACACAGGATTGGGTGCAAGGGGTGAGTGGTGGTCGGGGTGAGTCGTGCGCCATGTCGTCCGCGGGCCGCTGCGAGCCGTTGGCCGAGCCCCCCAGGTTTCTGACGGAGACCGACAGCCAGTTCGCCTACCCCGGCTTCAGCCCGGACCACATGCTGCTGCGGAAGCGGAGGCACGCCGCCGGGAAAGGCCGCCGCGCGCCGGCAGCCGGGGGGTCCCCCACGCAGCCCCCCGAGCCGCTGCGGCAGCATCGACAACCGCAACAACAACAACAACAACAACCCCCGCATCTCCACCACTACCACCACCACCAGCAGCAGCAGCAGCAAGACCAGCAGCAGCAGCAGCAGCAGCAACGCGACTCGCCGTGTGCGTACGATCCAGCGCTGTTCACGAAGCGGAAGACCCCGGCGCGTCAGCCGCCGAGCGCCGCCGCCGCCGCCGCCGCCGAACCGGCCCCGAAAAGGGGGAGCAACCCCCGCACGAAGGCCACCCCCCCGCCGCCTCCGCCGGCGCGGAAGCCGGGCCCCGGACTTGCCGTCCAGCCTGCCCCCGGCGCAGACCGGCCGCGGCCGGCGCGGCAGCCGGCGGACGAGAAGAAGAAGAAGCCCGCGAAGAAGCTCGCGGCGACGCGCGCGTTGGCGGACAGCTCGTTCGCGCCGCCTTGGCGGGTGACCGGCCGTTTTTCGAGGGACCGGCAGCGGGAGGTCGACGAGGCGCGGCTCAGGAGGCACCGGACTGCGTCGTACAGCCCCCCCAGGTCGGGGACACCCCCCGCCCGGAGACCTACTTCGCTACAACGGGAGACTGAAGGGTGTGCTGCGCCTGGGTTGTTGCGTTCTCGGTCGGCGGCGTCTGTCCATGCGGATGCGTTGCCGGTGGTTGAAGTGTCGGGGGACGCGAGGCCGAAGCTGGTTCGGGTGGCGCTGAACGGGGTTCCGCGGCTGTGGCTCAAGCTGCGGGTAGCAGACTCGCAGGAGGCGAGCGAAGCCTTCCTGAGGCAAGCCCTCGGGCTGCCTTTCGACGCGGCCCTGCAGTTCTCCGACGGCAACCGCCGGCCCGCCGTCCTCGCGCACCGCACGGTCACGGACGGTGAGACGCTGCACTGCGCCGTGGGCGTGCTCTCTTCGAGGTCGCCTTCCGCCTCTCCGGGCAGTATCCGCTGTCCTTCGGCGGCGTGCCAACAGCAGCCGTCGGGCCAAAACGGAGGCTTGCACCACCGTCACCATCAGCAGCCCCCCCGCTCCCACAAGCCTTCGGTCCAGGAACTGGAAGAATTCAAGCTTTCCAACGTCGTGCCGGCAGGCGTGCCCACACAGCGCGCTGCGCCCGCGTGGTGATTGATCTCTGTGAGAGTATAGGATAAGGCTGGTGTTGCAATCTGAGTCACCTTCTGAACCTCGCGCACGTGTTAGCCGTGTATTTGATGACGGGTACTGCAGCGTAGTAAGGGTCAGCTGCGACGCCGCACTCATCACTCGCCTTCCGCCTCTCCGGGCTGCATCCGCGGTCCTGTGGCGGCGCGTCAGGGTCAAAACGGAGGCTTGCACCACCGCCACCGCCACTATCAACAGCCCCCCCGCCCCCACAAGTCTTCGGTCCAGGAACTGGAAGAATTCAAGCTTTCCGACGTCGTGCCGGCAGGTGTGCCCACAGCGCGCTGCGCCCGCGTGGTGACTGATCTCTGTGTGTGTATAGAATAAGGCTGGTGTTGCGTTCTGAGTCACCTCTGAGCCTCGCGCGCGTGTTAGACTCCGTGGCCCGTTTAGTTGATGACGGGTACTACGGCGTCGTAAGGGGCAGCTTCGACGCCGCACTCATCCACTCGCCTTCCGCCTCTCCGGTGGCGGCGTGCACCTTCGCGACCGTCAACAACCTAACGACCACAAACCTTCGGTCCAGGAACTGGAAGAATTCAAGGTTTATAACGTCGTGCCGGCAGGCGTGCCCACACAGCGCGCTGCGCCCGTGGCGACTGATCTCTGTGTGTGTGTATAGGATAAGGCTGGTGTTGCGTTCTGAGTCACCTTTTGAGTCTCGCGCGCGTGTTAGACTCCGTGGCCTGTTTAGTTGATGACGGTACTACAGCGTAGTAAGGGGCAGCTTCGACGCCACTCGGATGTCGTTACTGACACAACGTCTCACCATGCCTCTTCTGCGCCTACACCCGCGCAGTGACCTGCGTGAGACTGGCAACACGCGCTCCTTGTGGTGTCAAGCATCGGCAGGCCGGCTTCTTTTGCTGCCAGCCGGCCACGGGCCAGTGGTCCAGTCTAGTCAGCGACAGAAACCTGGTTGTCGTTACTGACACAACGTTTCACCATGCCTCTTCTGCGCCTACACCCGCGCAGTGACCTGCGTGAGACTGGCAACACGCGCTCCTTGTGGTGTCAAGCATCGGCAGGCCGGCTTCTTTTGCTGCCAGCCGGCCACGGGCCAGTGGTCCAGTCTAGTCAGCGACAGAAACCTGGTTAATCCTGCAAGTCACCATACGCGTGTTCCAAGGATTAATATACCACGCACATTTCCGAGTAAATGGATTCACAGACGACTCATGCAATCGGTGGCAATCTACGCGGAAGGTGCCTTTTGGGCCCCAGATGGATAACAGTGGCACCTCTCTTTGTTTGTACCGCTCTCCCCAAACGTGGCAACGGTGGCCAGCGGGCTTGCCCTTCAGTCTCGTTTCCTCTTGTATTCTCAGCCACTTCCAGCTTCTAGCTTGTCAAAAGTTGTATCATGGAATGCAAGGCAAATGGCGTATTCGTATTCCTTTTCTCCCTAAAAGTGGGGTTCTTTAGTAGTTAAAATTTTGATACTGTTGCATTGAAGGGCACACTGAGTTTCAGACACGCTCACTTAAGTCTTAACCTCGCGTTAGCGTGTTTCGGACTTCAGTCAGTCACCGTTTTTCCGCCCCCTGAGCTGCCGATCGGTTTCTAAGCTGGACTGGGCCGAAGAAGAAGCTGGCTGCCATCCGGGCGGCAAGCCTGAAGGGGACGGTGGTTCGATTCCTGCCGGAAATCCTTTTTTGGTTTTTAGTACTAATAATCTTGTGGGTTGCCCTTCAATGTATTGTGCAGGCTAAAAAGACGGAGGCAGCGTGTTTTGGTGGTTGATCAGAATTCCTTACCTGAATACACACAGGGTAAATACAAGTGGGAAACGATCAACCGGCACGCACAAACAAAGAAATAATCTTAGAAATGGCTGAGCTGCTCAAGTCGAAAGACGACTGCGTCCCGGATGCCGTTGACTGGGAGGAGGTCAACGGCACGCACAAACAAAACGAAGCGCCTGTCTTTTTTGTAGGAAAAGTTGTTCCTTTGAAGACTGAGAATAATCCGAACGACAGGTTTGCCGCTCCAATCCGTCCAGGGAAACAAAGTAGCTTGCTACTTCATGTGGTCAGCAGCAAGATTAGCAGCTTTCTGGCTTCACCTTTTACTCCAACCATACGGCGCGCGGCAAGCAGAGCAGGAGCGGTGGACGAGAGTGACAGACACAAGCATAGGAGTGAGAATTTTTTGTTGTATAAGCACCTGCTTTGTAGGAAATGCTTGAGGAGACTGCCAGTTGCGATAGATCAAAGGAGGTAAATGTGCTGTAGCCCACACGAAACACAGGTAAATCTGGGTTTAGAGGCGGGCGTAAGCGTTCAACAAAAAAGCGGTCCTTTTTGTTGAACGCTTACGCCCGCCACTAAACCACAGATTTACCTGTGTTTCGTGTGGGCTACAGCACATTTACCGCCTTTGATCTATCGCAACTGGCAGTCTCCTCAAGCATTTCCTACAAAGCGGGTGCTTATACAAAAAAGAAATTCCCAAAAATTCCAGAATTTTGACCCAAAACGGGCTGCTTTCCAGAGGAGAATCTGTCGACGAAACGAGGGAGCATACCCGGAAATACCGGAAAATTCAGCAGCCCGCGCGCGACATGTGCGCGAGGCTTGTGCCGGTCCCGGGCAACGGTAGCTGCCGGTCCAGTGCTCGGCGAGGGAAGCCATGCATGCCCCCAAACCCACCCAGTGCGTATTAGCTTCAAAAGAACCCATCCGACGAAGGTCACCCGGAGACTCTACAATCCCGGATTCTCAAGCGAACTATAACTCTAAAAAAGAAGAATACACACGATTTTGCTTGCATTCCATGTTGTACCCTATTCGCAGACGACGGGCCGGTTCAGACGGGGGCCGAGTGGCCCACTTTCGCCGTCTCCGTTTTCTTATTGTACATCCAACCGTCTGGGTTTGTTGTTCGCGCTTGTTCTCTGTCTTGTTTGTGCTTTCTTTCTTGAACCAGGCTCATGCTTTTTGTAGGAAGTACTCGAGGAGGCCGCCGGTTGCTCATCGAAACACCAAAGTGGGAGGAGTGAATGTGCTGCAGAAAACGCCGGATAAAACTGGGTTTACTGCCGGCGTGTGGCGCAACTAAAAGAAGGCTTGGTGATGACATCAATCATGCATGAGAGGCATTGTCCTGTCCAAATATGAAAATAAGTTTGTTTACCCCTCTCGGCGCTCGCCTCCATCAAAAGTCCCGGACATGGCTAGCCATGACTCATAAGGAAAGTGTACACCAAATACACAACCCATAACCATATAGCCCTTTCTTGCTCTAAGAGAACCCATTTAACAACGGTCACACGGAGACCCCAAACCCCCGGAATTTCAAGCGAATTTTAACTCTAAAACCCCCGTTTTTCGTTGACCGCACTACCCCCTGAGCCCAAATCCTGGACGTGGTTTCAGATGGCAAAACAAAAATGGCAAATGATCATGATCAGAAGGTCCTATTGGGCGGTTCAGTTTCCGCACACATTGCATGTGGCTAAAAGAAATGACCAACAACCACGATACCCACCGATCCTCTTACCTCGTGTAACCAGACACTCAGAGCACAAAGGGTATCTTCCCATAACGACGAAGGTCACCCGGAGACTTTAAAATCCCGAAGTTTCAAGCGAACTTTCACTCTAAACCCCCCCCACTTAAATACTAGAATCTCAAGCGAACTTCAGCTGAAACCGAGCACCGGGCGGCGTCTCTCTGAGTATTTTTTTTGTTGCAGTTCTGGCTGTTAGGATTTTAGTGGCACGGCGCTCGACACCCCCCCTCAAAAAATGCCTCGAAATGTTCATTATGCACGCGCTTGTTTGATTATCTGTATTCAGCTTTCTTTTTGCCCTTCCCTTTCATGTCGGTGACGGATACCGCGCGTTTGCGTCGATTTTCAGTGTTTGGGTCCAAAAGGATGGCCGAAAGGGTGCTTCACTCGAACGGCAACGTCGGATGTTTAAGCTATGGTTGAGGACTACGTACTCGAAACGTCAGCAGACGTTTAGGCTGCGAGGACTACTTAGTCGAAGGGAAACGTCCGCAGACGCATAGGCTGCTGTTGAGGAATGCTTTGTGCGCTTCACTCGTTGACGATCTTGACTGACCAATGAATTGAACGTGAAAGGAAGAAAACTAAACGGGTTGCACTTACGATGAGCCCCCGAGATTGCAGCTGAATGGTAGAGAAACAGGCTAGCCCAGGAGGTCACGGGGGACGGAGGGCGGGAACCCAGGTCCCTCGACCTCGCGCTGAACGCGGACACGAAAAAAGAGACAAGCAAACCGGTGTGGGTGGGTGGGAACTTCTGTTTTCCGATTCCTTTGGAGTCCGGTGCCCAACACCTTCCTGCTGAGTGGTTCGTTTTCGCGCTTAGCATTCCCACGACGAATCGACAGACTTGTGCTGTCCACCCTACGGAATCGGTGATAGTGGTTCTCACACTGCGACTGCTCAGAAGGAAGGCTGGACTGCTCTCAACGATGCTCAGCTCCAGTCGCCGCTGCCCTGCCTGCAGACACTCAGGTTCTGCGCTGACTGGTGGTGTCCGCGGCTTAAAGAACCGAAACCGGGACCAGTACGGTGTTGTAGCACATATTCATTCTAGAGAAAAAGTCCTTAGAGGACTAACACAATTCGTTTATTTCCTTAGAGGTACCAAACAATTTGTTTATTTCCTTAGAGGTACCAAACAATTTTTTTATTTCCTCAGAGGTACCAAAATTTGGCTTGAAATTGTTACCAGACTTTTTGGCTGGAAATGCACTTTGTGTTTTTTTTTTGGGTCAAAATTCACATTTTCCAGATTTTGGCCGTTTTTGCCGATTTTTCCAGAATTTGGCCATTTTGGGCCATTTTTGCCGATTTTTCCAGTTTTTGGCCATTTTGGGCCATTTTTGCCGATTTTTCCAGTTTTTGGCCATTTCGGGCCGTTTTTGCCGATTGTTCCACATTTCGGCCAATTAGGGCCATTTTTGCCGATTTTTCCAGTATTTGGCCATTTTGGGCCATTCTTGCCGATTTTTCCAGGCCATTTTTCCACATTATGGCCATTTTGGGGCATTTTTGCCGAATTTTCCAGTTTTTGGCCATTTTGGGCCATTTTTGCCGATTTTTCCAGTTCTTGGACATTCTGGGCCGTTTTTGCCGATTTTTCCAGTTTTTGGCCATTTTTGCCGAATTTTCCACATTTCGGCCATTTTGGGCCATTTTTGCCGATTTTTCCAGGCCATTTTTCCAGATTTTTCCAGATTTTGGCCATTTTGGCACGGATTGGAAACGATCGTTTACGAGAATTCGTGATTTTGGCCTAAAAAAAAACGATCGTGAAAAAAAAAACGATCGTTTTTTTTCCATAGGGGTTTGCTTCGGTGTGTCGAGTGACGAGTAGTTCGAGTAAGATTTTGTGTATCACATTATTGCCACGACAGCGCTATGGCACTGGAACGAGCAGACAGTCGAGGGTAGGCATCAGATTCGTCTTTGAAGGAGCCCCGTTCATCGGAGTTCGCCGGAGTCGAAGCTTTGCCTTAGGTGAAGGAGTCAAAACTCAAGTTACTGGGGGGGGGGTTGAATACAGGAGGTACCTTGAATAGAAGAGGCATTTTGGAAATCTGGAAAAAGGTTGGATTTTTCCTTGTGTGCGTGGTTCGTGGGTCTTTGCCAGATGCGGGGCACCGGGCGTGGAACCCACAGATTTTCAATGGAAAGGACGGGAATAGACCCACTGGTTGGTGACGTTTCTTTGCTGGCCCATGTAGCAGACCTTTTTCGGCGAATGTGCTCGCGTTCAGCTCCGATGAAGAGAACCGTGCCAAATAGACGGGACCACAAATTACGTGCGTCTCTTCCAAGAAGAAGGGAGTTCCCGCGGGTTCCGGGTTTGCGGTGCTGTTTTCTATTTCTTTTTTCGGGAAAATTGCAGGATCAGCACGCCGAATACAAGAGGTACCTCTTGTATTCGACCCCCCCCCCAGGAATCATGAAGAAGTACATCAAAACGGACGAGCTGGACAAGAAGCTGGAAATAGCAGAAACTTGTTGGCTTGGTCAAGAGTTGCCACAAGCCGCCACAGCACAGGAGCGCGGCCGAGGGCATCCGGCGGGAGAAGCCACAGCTGGGAAGCGCAATTGCAGCTAGTGTTCGAGGATGAGTCCACAAATAAGTAGAAAAAGCACTTCGATGAGCAGCAAACCTTCAGTCTACGCCGCCAGCCTCAGAGTTGAGTTGGAAAGGATACATGTCGATAATCCTTGAGTGGGCTAGAAAGCGCACGATTGCGGAAAAGGACGAGAAAAAGAGCATGTTGGCTACCCTTTCCTACATGAAAGGCCATGAAACAGCTGAATCTGGCCACCAAAGTCAATTTTGCACAAGAAATAGACGCGCCAAAGATTGGTTGGTTCATAGTTACAACAGGAAAATTTGAGAAGCAAAAAACGATCGTTTTTTGAAAACGATAAAAAACGATGATATTTCACTTTCGAAAATGATCGTTTTATATGGTACGATGCCAAAACCCCCCCCCCCCCTTTGCACTAATAAAAAAAAATTTGATGTCACCCCATACTGGCCCCGAAACCCCACTTGTGTGGCCCAAAACGGTTCCCAAACGGTTTTTGGCGGGCTGAGTCGAGGTAAAGGGGTCTCTGAAGGCCCACGAATAGGCCCAGGTGGGCCCAGGTGGGCCCCGGAGCGGGCACTCAGCGCGAGGGGGAGAGCCCCCCAAAATGGGGTCATTTTCGGGCCTCGCCACTACTCAAGCTAGTCAAACACTTTCTGGCCTCCAGCGGGAAACCCAGACTTCAAAACGACAAGATCGGCTGTGTTCAGCCGTAGATAGCCACCAGCGGGTCCTCTTGAAGCCGAAGAGTGCTCTCGGGGGTCACAGTTAGCCCCATGTGTGCAGCGCCAGCAGTGGGCAGGCACACGCTTAGAATGTGTGGTATGCAAGTGCACCCTGCCTAGAATCCGGCTTCACCCGCTTTTGAGAACACAGTGCTTACAAGGAAAACGCAGAATATAAGGTGGAAAAATGCAAAAGAACCAAGATGAGGACTCCCCCGCCAACGCCAATCTCGGCAGCCTTTCCCCGGTTCTTTCAGAGATTGTCACCCACGACCATTCCAACAGCCCTGTACCGGGCACGTGCCCAGTCCAAACCGCTCACGATGCGTCGCCGGCTCGCCTCGTCGTCAAGGCTGTTGAAGGCTTCTGAAAGCCTACCAGAAAGGCGCTTCCAGATGTCAACGTTCTCCTCCTCTGTCATTAGGGCGAGAAAGAAACCGATCAGGTCCTCACCAGAGACCTTTTCGCAAAAGGTCCTGCTGGCTACGAGTCGTCTCTGCATGGACTGACCACGTCTCGTTTCCTCATGAAACGGCGACAACTTCTGCATTGCTCTCACCGATGACTCCACGAACTCCAGACCCGTGATCTTTGGCATTTTCCCTCTCTTAGTTTCCGTTTTCCTGGGTCAACCTGTATTCTTAATTCGTATTGCTGGTAAAGCCGGATTCTAGGCAGGGTGCACCTGCTGCACCCACTCTATTTACAAGGTGTGCCTGCCCACCGCAGGCGCTGCAGGCGGGGTGGCCAAGTAGGGCTATCTGAGACCCCTGAGAACATTCTTCGGCTTCAAGAGGACCCGCTGGTGGCTATCTACAGCGGAACACAGCCGATCTTGTCGTTGTGTAGTCTGGGTTTCCCGCTGGAGGCCAGAAGGTGTTTGACTAGCTTGAGAAGTGGCGAGGCTTTGAAAATGACCCCATTTTGGGGGCACCCCCCCTCGCACTGAGTGCCCGCTCCGGGGCCCACCTGGGCCCACCTGGGCCTATTCGTGGGCCTTCAGAGACCCCTTTACCTCGACTCAGCCCGCCAAAAACCGTTTGGGAACCGTTTTGGGCCACACAAGTGGGGTTTCGGGGCCAGTATGTGACATCAAATTTTTTTTATTAGTGCAAAGGGGGGGGGCAAGGGTACCTGTAAATCCACGGTCTCCGGGGCCCGGGCCCCGGGCCCCGGGCCCCGGGTTAGCGCTAGGGTCCAGATAGGGTCCAGGCCCACGGTAATCACGCCATCCAAGGATGGAATCTTCAATATTGCAGCTTCCACAACAAGCGGAGAGCAAGACGAGAGAAAATCAAGAAATAAACTTGATAAAATTTGATAAAAAAAGCTCACAGTCGTGCATTTACCATAGGGGCTGAGCGGGCGGAGGCTCGAAGGTGAAATGGTCAAAATGCCCTGGGAAAAATGTGGGACAAAAACTTTCCGAAATGCGGGTTTTTAGGGATTCCGGCCCAAAGAAATTTTTTTTTTTCAACGCCCACCTTGCCACCTGTGACCTTGGGTGGCTGAGCCGTGGTACCCTTTAGGCAGCCAGCTAGACCTGCCAGAACCTGAAAGCCTCATACAGGTTTCGTGGCTGTGTCGAAAAATACATTCCGAGGACGTTTTTGAACGCTTTTGAATCCGTTGAGCTCAAGGACAGTCTGGGGCCCTGGAATGGAATTGTAAACGAATTGCATCTCGTACCAGAGAGTTTTTCCTTTGGTAATCGTTCAGGGCCAAAAACCCTGGATTAATTTCCAGGGCCCGGGCCCCGGATTACAGGTACCCCTGGGGGGGGAAAATGTTTCTTCCACGCTCGGCAAAAATGGCCCAAAATGTCCAAAATCTGGAAAAATCGGCAAAAATGGCCCAACATGGCCAAAATCTGGAAAATCGGCAAAAAAGGCCCAAAATGGCCAAAAACTGGAAAAATCGGCAAAAATGGCCCAAAGTGGTGTAAAAAGAAGCACTGTAAACGACGCACAGCAACGACGACTACATCAGACGAATAACCGGCGAGCAACGAACAGTTTTACCCAGCAAATCTACCCAAAAAAACCTTATATTAGGGCGGAAGCAACCCGCACCACGTGAAGCACCACAAGTGTCGCGAAACCCAAGCACTACTCCACGAGAAAATACATAAAAACGCGGACAACAGACCGGTACGGGCTACAAGGCAACCCCTGCTCAACTTGTAGAACGTGGGGGGCCCAAGATTACACTCCACGAAGGAATGCACTTGGTGTCGGTCACAAACAGTCCCGGATATGGCTAGCCATAACCCATAACGAAAGCATGCACTAAATATACAAACCGCAACCAAAAAGCCCTTTCTTGCTCTAAGAGAACCCATTCATGAACGGTCACACGGAGACCCTAAAACCCCGGTATTTCAAGCGAACTTTAACTCTAAAAAAGGCCCAAAATGGCCGAAATGTGGAACAATCGGCAAAAATGGCCAAAATCTTGAAAAATCGGCAAAAATGGCCCAAAATGTCCAAAATCTGGAAAAATCGGCATAAATGGCCCAACATGGCCAAAATCTGGAAAATCGGCAAAAAAGGCCCAAAATGGCCAAAAACTGGAAAAATTGGCAAAAATGGCCCAAAGTGGCCAAAATCTTGAAAAATCGGCAAAAATGGCCCACAATGTCCAAAATCTGGAAAAATCGGCAAAAATGGCCCAAAATGGCCAAAAACTGGAAAAATCGGCCAAAATGGCCCCAAATGGCCAAAATCTGGAAACATTGAAAATTTTGAAAATTTTGCTAAAAAGTTGCTAAGTACATTTTCAGGGCAAAAAACAAATTTGTTAGGTTTGGTAGGCATTTTTTGGTACCTCTAAGGAAATAAACGAATTGTTTGGTACCTCTAAGGAAGATCACCCTTCATTCTAACCCCCCCCTCACCATGTAGTCGCTGGGTTACGGCTCCAGACATAGTTAGGTAGTGCCGAGGGGGGAAAGCCAGTGTTTTTCCTGTGTGGCTAAAAAATATTTTTTCGCCTAAAAATTTTTCTTCCACGATAATGGGGTTGGCTAAAAAACTTTTTTCGCCACAGGAATTCCATCATCTACGCACAGTTCTCCAGCAAGTTCTACACCAAGCCGGAAGCCACAACCTGCCGACCATGCAAAAAGATCGGTCGAGAGAAAGTCTTTTGACCTCTTTTTGTGGACCGTGAAATTTTTTAGCCAACCAATTTTATTTTGTTGGCTAAGCGGAAAACCACTGGGGAAAGCTTGAAAATAAAGCTTCACCGGGTTCTACGGGGCGGGTGGGGCTTCTGGAGGACCGACCGCCGGGGGCATTACCAGTCGGGAATCGGGTCAAGCTTTACTTTCCTTGACTCCGACTCAGACCCTGACTCAGAACCTCTCAGGCACCCGGTCGGTCTGAGTGTCAATGATGCGTTTTGCTTGGCACCTCGTAGGCTCGATAACAGATGTCCCCTGTTTCCGTGGATGAACTCATGGTTCGAACGGTTCAGCCAATATACTGCAATTGTGGCAAAGCATCCAGCATCAGCAGTGTTCGCTTTTTGCGCCTTTCCTCTTCGCTGACCGGGCGTTGGGTGTGCAAGAGGGTCTTTTCAAAAGACTTCGATTCTGAAAACCAAAGCGTATCAAGAAGCTCGGCGAAACTTCGCTCTTATTGCTGTCAGTTTTCAAGCGTGCAGCGGGGGTTCGGCGTTGGATGATGGCCTTGTTGTTGACGCCCTTGCGTTCCGTCAGCAACGTCGCCACAGGAAGTCCATCAAGGGTGAGCAAGACGCACGTATATTAGCTGCAGTACGTAGTACTGCGGCTCGACTGCGCAAACCCCTGAGTAGGGCGTCTCCCACAACTAACGGTCGGCGATACGCAAGTGCCGCCGGCCAACAAAAGAATCGGGTAGTGCCGCCACGTGGTGCCGGCGCTACCTAAAGGGGGGGGTAATAACACACAGTGTTATTATTCGAGTTGTCGCATACTAAAAAAAAGTTCCGGGTAGCCGAACAGTGGCAGGATTAAATAGTGGTAGTGTTTTTGGACAACCAGACGTGTGTCAAAGAACTGTTATTATTCGAACCCCCCCCCCCTTTAAACTTTTCCTCTTGGTACTTCAACCATTGGTGCTGCACACGGCAACCCCATGTCCACTGTGCTCTGCGGAGTTTACTTCGCAGATTGCCACCGTAAAAAGAAGACAAGTCAGTGCTGCCTAGCGAGTCGCAGTCACAATCAGGGCTAGTGCCCTGAGTTTTTTAACTGATTGCTCAGACACGGTTGTAGGGGCCTTCTCCCCGTGACGGATTCGCCTGTGCTCTAGTAGCACGGGTGGCTGTGACGAGCTACGAACAGCCGCCTGACAAACCAGACTCACACCGCAGTCCTGTCTGCAGACACTCAGGTTCCGCGCTGATGATGGTCCGCCTTATGTGTCCGTGGCTTAAAGGACCGAAACACGGCGCAGACGGGACCAGTGCGGTGTTGAGCACATACCCATTCCAAGCACGTTCTTGCAACCCCCCCCTTTAAAATCTCCCGCAAAAACTTAATTGGGTAGCGCCGCGGCACGGGCTGTTTGCCCAAGCACGACTGCGTTGCCCCCTCAGTTTTCTCGAAATGCGGGCATCGTCTTTCGAGTGTGTCTCGAACAACAAGTTCAGCAGCCTTAACCAAATCACGCTTCAACACCGCAGACACAAAGAAACATCGACAGGGAGCGGGGAGGTGGGGATCCGCTTGTCGTAGGCGGAGCTGCCGCGCAAAAGGCAGCTGTTTTAACGAAGGGGCGCTGTGACCTGTGTGTCCACTACCCACCCTGGCCCTCCCACCGACCCTCCCACCCCCCCGCCCCTATATTATTGTTCTTTTTCTCCCGTCGTCGTTCGTTTCGTTTCGATTTTTTCGTCCAAATTGTCTCTCTCTCTCTCTTGCCGTGTCTCTCTCTCTCTCTCTCTCTCTCTCTTTTCTCTCCTTCCTTAATTTCCCACCCCCCCGGCGTGTCTTTCTCAAATAGTTCACCTTGTGATTCAAAAGAAAAAAAAGAGAGAACGGATTGACAGAGCAAGCACCACCCAAAGGAAGAATAACAAGAAACGTCGAAAGACACCAGACTGTCCATCAACCCCGGTTGATTGTCGGCAACACAAAAGACCCCTCCTGCCCGAAGGGTGTCAGTCTCACCCCCTACAAGTGCAACAGCCACCCTGCCTCGACCCCCTCTAGTCATCGCTACCGCGCTGACTGTTGCGGGAGTGAGAAGACAGGCGCGAGCGGAGAGAGACCAAAAGGTGCCGATTCCGTCTTTTTGGCCTCCCGTGTCCCCTTCCCGGCTTTTTCTCCCCGCGCCCCAAAGGCTTGAAGGACCAAAACACGGCGCAGACGGGGCTCCCATTCCAGGAGACTCCACCTCGACGCCAGTTGCGTCACCAAGCACCTTGCGCCGCATTCCGGATATCCGTACAACACCCGGCTTAGCGCGGCGTTGAGCACGTGTCCGTTCTGCAATCCCCCCTCCTTCCCCGCCGCGCCGGCGTTTTCCTGAGGGGGAACTAAAACAACAACACACACACACATACACACACGCGCGCACCGCGAAAGAAATGGGCGGGTGCTGCAACAAGGACCAAGCCCCGCCGAAGGTCGGCTTGGGTTCGGTCCCTGCACGGGCGCCGAAATCGGTCGGCAAGGGCGTCGCGGAGATCGACGAGGCGCCGGCGGCGGCCGGCGGCGGCGCGGGGGGAGGTGGAGGGAGATGGCCAGAGCGGCGGTTATCGGTGGACGGCGACAGCCGGAACGCTTCCGGGTCGCCGCTGTCGCCCGTGTCGAACGGGTTCGAGGACAGCGTCAAGTGCACCAAGCCGACCCTGCTCGGAGGCGAGGTGGACGACAAAGGGCTGTACAAGATCCCCGAGTCCCGCCGGTCCCTTTGCCTGGCCGGCGAGCAGCGTTTGGCGTTCCCCACGTTCTCGAACGTGCACATCGTCAAGAAGCTCGACATCTCCCGGAACAAAATCAAGGTCGTGAAGTCGGAGTGCCTCAAGAGCTGGGAGAGCCTCTCGGCCCTCACCCTCTCGAACAACCTCCTCCCGGACATTCCCGGCGCGTTGCGGTCGCTGCCGTGCTTAACTTCCCTCGACATGAGCTCGAACCCAATAAAACACGCTAGCGAAGGGGCGCCCACGGAAGCGTGCGGCGTGATACCGCACCTCAAGCACTTAAAACAGCTCTCGCTGCGAGACTGCAAGCTCGCCGTGATCCCGAAGGGCATCTGCCTGTCGGAGACGCTCGAAACCATCGACCTCTCCTCGAACCCGGGCCTGTCGTTCACGCGCAACGACAAGGTCGGCCTGCACTCCTCCCCCAACCTCACGGCGGTCACCCTCAGCGACTCCCGCATGGCCCGCGTGCCCGCCATCCTCTCGTCCATCCCGAAGCTCCGCAAGCTCGACCTCTCCAGCAACACCGGCGTTCACGGACCCGATTACCTCGACGCCTTACTGCACATGCCCGAGCTGCGTAACCTCTCGCTCGACAACTGCCGGCTCACGACCGTTCCGCCCGCCGTCATCAAACTCCGGAGCCTCGACACGCTGAGCCTCTCCGCAAACCCCCTCGGCGACCTCAAAAACCTCGAGAAGCTGCCGCACCTCAAGAGCATCCGCCTGTGGCGGTGCGACCTGAAGACCATCCCGGACGGGCTGCTCAAATCGAAGTCGCTGACTTCGGTCGAGCTAGTCTCGAACGGGATCGACTCCCAAGCGTTGAAGGCGCTCGCTGGGTCGCCGCTCTCGCAGAATATCGAGTGCCTGAATTTGATGGCGAACCCGCTATCGTATAACTTGAGCTACCGCACCTTCGACGTCATCGGCGGGCTGAAGTCGCTCCGGGTCTTCTGGTTCGAGCGGTGGGGCGACAAGCAGAACGCCCCGGGGGAAAAGTCGGTCATCTACAGCTGCAGGGTGCCCGCGCAGCTGCTGGCCCTGCCGCTGCGGACGCTGAACGGGGTTGACAAGGAAGACCTGTTTACAGGTGACTTGGCGACGACGATGAAGCAGGTGCTGCTCGACGGCACTCTGCGGGTCGATTTCGGAGTGGCGTGGGAGGAGGAGATGCACCTCTACGTGAATATGTGCAGGATCTTCGACCATTGCAAGCTGTTCATCCTCAAAGACCCGACGATCACGCTCGAGCGGTACAAGCTGTACTTGTCTTGGACGATGCCGCGCTCGTCGAACGCCACCTTCGCGTCCGTCACTGGCAGCGGGGAAGAAACCATCATCCCGCCCGTCGACGTGCTGTTCTTCCTATACCTCCACATCCTCAACCCCGAAGCGTACTTGGCGGACACCGAGGCCAACGGCCTCCGCTTCGTCCACCACTTACCATACCCGTTCCTCCTCGAACAGGCCGCGCAGGCCTTCCTCTCCTGCGCCGACGACATCCAAGAATCCCCCTTCCAAGCGAGCGCGTCCCGCTGGAACCAGAAGCTACCTGTCAGTATGCCAGCCCCTTGCTCTTGCAATCCTCCTCCTGATCCAATCGCGATACTTCGCAGAATGCGGCACGCACCAACAGGATACCAGCAGTTGACTCTTTGACTAGAGTGTGAATCGTGTGTCAGAGTACGACCAATCGTAACATGATGAGTCGTCTGATCAGTCGCACGGGTAGCAATGTGATTCGATTCCCGACAACCCGACCCGCCAGCCACCAGAAGCAGTCTCAGAGCGACCACGATCCGTCACGCAAAAATCCAGACCCTGTTTGCGGAGGCCCGCCCCCTTTTTCCCACTTTTGCGTTTCGTTTTTGAAAGTAAGCTTATACTAGACATCTTGAGTTAGTGCTAACCACGGCGGAAGTGGGAGAAGAAGAAGAAGAAAAAGGCCACACCTGGTCCAGTGACGTGACGGTCAACCACAGCTTGCAAGGCTTGAGTCGGAGGCAGCACAGCTAAAGTCCCCGCCTCACAGTCAAACGGAGACTTAAGCAATTCGACACCTTAACACAAGAAACAGTCTAAAATTAGAAGTTTCTGACGCTCAAATCCTGGGACTAACTAAGACTCGGACTAAAATAAGACCGTACCACCTCCCACGCAGAGGGTTTGAACGATCCGCGGTTCCGCTACGAGTGGTTCTTGAAGCCGGAGTGCACGGCCGCCGAGACGCCGGAGGGGCGGTGCCTGCTGGCGCGCAGCGCCAGCGGCGGCGAGGCCGAGCTGCCGCAGTACGCGTTCGGGCTCGACCACCTCGCCGAGTTGGACGGCGTGCTCGACTTCGTGCACGAGTACGTGGACGACCTCCTCCGCAACTGGTCCGTCGGCCGCGACCTACAGCAGGACCAACCCTCGTACCCAATAAATGTGGTAGTGCTCGTTAGAGCTGAAGTTAGAAACATCTGACGCTCAATCCTCGGATTAAACTAAGACTTTGCAGAAGGATTTTCATCTCCAAAAAAAGAAAACGACGGAAATCCCCAAGTTCCTACTAAACCTTTTCAAGTTCCTTGAAGCCAGACCAATCTACATCCACCCACGCAGAGGGTTTGAACGATCCGCGGTTCCGCTACGAGTGGTTCTTGAAGCCGGAGTGCACGGCCGCCGAGACGCCGGAGGGGCGGTGCCTGCTGGCGCGCAGCGCCAGCGGCGGCGAGGCCGAGCTGCCGCAGTACGCGTTCGGGCTCGACCACCTCGCCGAGTTGGACGGCGTGCTCGACTTCGTGCACGAGCACGTGGACGACCTCCTCCGCAACTGGTCCGTCGGCCGCGACCTACAGCAGGACCAACCCTCGTACCCAATAAATGTGGTAGTGCTCGTTAGAGCTGAAGTTAGAAACATCTGACGCTCAATCCTCGGATTAAACTAAGACTTTGCAGAAGGATTTTCATCTCCAAAAAAAAGAAAACGACGGAAATCCCCAAGTTCCTACTAAACCTTTTCAAGTTCCTTGAAGCCAGACCAATCTACATCCACCCACGCAGAGGGTTTGAACGATCCGCGGTTCCGCTACGAGTGGTTCTTGAAGCCGGAGTGCACGGCCGCCGAGACGCCGGAGGGGCGGTGCCTGCTGGCGCGCAGCGCCAGCGGCGGCGAGGCCGAGCTGCCGCAGTACGCGTTCGGGCTCGACCACCTCGCCGAGTTGGACGGCGTGCTCGACTTCGTGCACGAGCACGTGGACGACCTCCTCCGCAACTGGTCCGTCGGCCGCGACCTACAGCAGGACCAACCCTCGTACCCAATAAATGTGGTAGTGCTCGTTAGAGCTGAAGTTAGAAACATCTGACGCTCAATCCTCGGATTAAACTAAGACTTTGCAGAAGGATTTTCATCTCCAAAAAAAAGAAAACGACGGAAATCCCCAAGTTCCTACTAAACCTTTTCAAGTTCCTTGAAGCCAGACCAATCTACATCCACCCACGCAGAGGGTTTGAACGATCCGCGGTTCCGCTACGAGTGGTTCTTGAAGCCGGAGTGCACGGCCGCCGAGACGCCGGAGGGGCGGTGCCTGCCGGCGCGCGGCGCCGGCGGCGGCGAGGCCGAGCTGCCGCAGTACGCGTTCGGGCTCGACCACCTCGCCGAGTTGGACGGCGCGCTCGACTTCGTGCACGAGGTCGTCGAGCACGCAGACGACCTCCTCCGCAACTGGTCCGTCGGCCGCGACCGATACCTAAAGTATTTCTGCCTCCACCTCCTCGACCCCGACGCCCCCCTGGTGCCCAGCATGGGCATCCAAACCGCGGCCCACGTGCACATGTGTGCCCCGTCGCAGTACCGGCACGCGATGCAGTACTACTGCAAGGGGAAGTACCTCCCGTTCGAGGCGCCGGCGGCGCTCAGCAAGTCGGGCATGACCGCGACGCAGGTGACCACGCAGGCGTGGCTCCGGCACTTCGACGAAGAATACCTCTCCTTCCAAATGGACGCGTCTGCGCTCAACGTGGTCGCTCGGTCCCCCAGGCAGTACTCCCCTGAGCGGCCAGGGTCGAACGACGCGAAGCGTAGGAGGTCGCTGTTAAAGCAGGCCGGGTCTGTGCCCGCCATAGACGCGAAGGTTCGGTTCAAGACGGGCGCGACGAACAGTTCGTTCGTCGTCACGAAGCGCGGGAGCGACTCGAACTCGGGCACGCCGCCGCCGGCGCCGCTGTCGGTCGCGAGTCGCGGCGAGGCCAGCGACAGGAACGAGACGAGCTCACAGGCCGGCTCGGCGGTGAAGGACGACGACAAGCCGCCGACGGAGCCGGGGGGAACCCCGCTCGAAACCACGCAGCCCGCGGGGAAGATCCGACCTTCCCACTTCACCCAGTCCGCCGACGAAGCCGGGCCGGTGCAATCCGCGCAACCGGCGGTGAAATTCAGGCCTTCGAGCTTCGCCAAATCCGTCGACAACATCGCGCCGGCGGAATCCACCCCGCCGGCGGTGAAGTTCCGTCCTTCGAGCTTTGCCAAATCCGTCGACAACATCGGGCCTTCGGACTGCGCGCAAGCAGCAGACGGCATGCAACCCGTGGACTCCACCCCGCCGGCGGTGAAGTTCCGGCCGTCGAGCTTCGCCAAATCCGTCGACAACATCGGGCCGTCGGAATCCACCCAAGCGGCGGTGAAGTACCGCCCTTCGAGCTTCGCCAAATCCGTCGACGACATCGGGTCGTCGGAATCCGCACAGCCCGCACGCAAACCTGACCCTTTGAACACCACACAGCCAGCGGACAGCATCCACCCCTTGGACGCCACGCAATCCGAGCGCAAACCCGACCCGTTGAACACCACACAACCTGCAGACAGCATCCAACCCTTGGACTTCGCGCAATCCGCCGAAAACGGGGTTGCTGACCTGTCCTTATTCGAACCCGTCGGCGACGAGGCGTCGCCGACCGCGCTCGGCCGCGGCGCGAAGGACCCGTGCGAGAACTCCGACAACATGATCACGCAGTCCGCCTTCTTCGTTGCCGAGGGCAACGGCGACCTGCCCCGCGGTGATACGGCGTGAGGCTCTCCCCGACGTGAAGAGCAGCTGTCCTTCGATTTACGTGCGTGCCACGCGCGAACCCTCTCGCGCGAGCCGCAGTAGTCGCTGCACCCGGTGGCCGCCTACTCGAACGCACCGAGTCGTGGCCTTCCGGAGAGTTGTTTGCCCTCATTCGTATCATTCGCCTTCGGGCTGGTAGACAGACGCGTCCCTCCCTTTCGAGCGTGACTATGCGTAATTCTCCTTCCCATCAAGCATGACAGAAAAAAATACTCGAGGGACTGCCTTGTGCTCATTTTGAAGGAGGCAAGAGGGGGAGAAAACAGTATAACTACAAAGTGGGTCTTTTTTTGTTGTTGTTGTTGAGCGCTTACGGCCGCCACTAAACCCAGATTTACCTGTGTTTCGTGTGGGCTAGAGCACATTTACCTCCTTTGATCTTTCGCAACTGGCAGTCTCCTCAAGCATTTCCTACCAAGCAGGTGCGTATACAAAGAAATTGAGACGAGAAGCATCGGTTCACTCCGTCAAAGGACAGGTATATATATGTAGTAGGAACCCGCAATGAGAAGCAAGTTGGGAACCTCCCCCCGCAGAGGGGAACCTTTCAGCGGTGAAGCAGCGAAGCTCGAGCTTGTTACAACAGGATACCATGCCGACTGTCACTGCTTCGTAATGACAACTGCCAGCATTATTTCCCAAGCGTTCGCTTTCTCAGCGGCCTAATTGTATACCCAGACGTTGGAGGAAGAGACGTGCGAGAGAAGGAGGAAGAAAGAAGCTGTTCTTCGTTTTGGTCTTTATTACGGCGCAACCATCTCTCGAGCCCCGTTGCTTCGAGCTTGTTCTTGTACTTCGTGTTTTGTGCGCCGTAGCGGAACTCACCTGCTTTGGTAAGTTTCGTGTAGTACGCTGCCAACTACTAATTCTTTAGTACCAACAATGCATTGTTAACACACAAAACCCCCTTCGTCAAAACCACACCCAACCGAACGGCTGCGGCACGCTTTGCATAGTGTGCACGGCGTTAGCGTCTGGCAAGGGCAGGCATGGCATATTCGAAATTGGAGACGAAAGTCTTCACCGTCGAAGGGTAAAGTCGCTAACGCGAAAGAGTCCGAGTTACAAAGGAGAAACTGCGCTGTGACCCTACGCAAGACACGTGTACATTCTGTGTTTTGGGCATGGCTTCCCGGGTTTCCAAACCGGAAAGATCCGGTTTGGCAAAAAAGAAAAGCAAAAGAATAGTTGAGTTGCAGCTCTTGACAAAGATAGATGGAAGGTGTTTTTATTCTTCGCTTTTTCTCACGAACGGGGGGGTCGGTCCTGCTTTTGGCTTTGTAGGTTCTCCCGACTCCTCAATTCGCGGTTAGCACAAACTCAAGAGGTCTAGTCAACTTTTCCCTGCAGTATTGGCATACTTTCAAAAACAACAAGATTATAGAGTATTTCAGGCGGGGGGCGGGTGTTGTCTAGCCAGTTCTTGCTGCCTCCCAAGAGATCTTACCCCGCAGCCAATCGGTAGCAGCGGCGGGGCGGTTTGTACAAATGGCAGGGACATAATCAGTGCAAGCTGCCGGCTTGCGTCTACACTAGGCATTCCTCATTCAACGAGGAGAATTGCAATCACCAATCCTCATCATCACGCAAGCACAAAATATTCTCCGTCCTCTTCAAGATAGCTTTCGAACCCGTCGCGATCGCCAGTGCGCTATGAACAGGTGTGTGACCGTTGGTTCTCGCGGCGCGTCTCCGAACCTCTCCCGGGCAGCCGTGCACGTACTTTGTGGTCCCCGGGTCTCGTTCTCTTCACCGAGCTGAGTACGAACACGTTGGCGCCCGGCGCCGCCGCCTGCGCAGGGAACCGGGCCGTTTTCGACCGGCACACGGACGAGGCCGCTGCGGGTTGACGCAGCGGGCGCCGTGTCGAAGGGGGCCCTGCAAGATACTGGTCGCTCTGAGAGACCCAGTGTCAGCCAATATCCCGGACACTCATCCGTTATTCAATGCGTGAAAGTAAGTCGCTTCAGGGTTGAGCGAGCATGGCAAAGAGCAACCTGGTCGCGCGGGATATCTCGTATCTGCGTTCATGTACTCTCGAAGGCAATACTGTCGTCATCGGATCGGGTTCTGCGGCTATACGAGTGATCTGATGGCTACCCTGCGTCCATCTATTTCAACCACGCGCATACCTACCATCAGCGTATGGTCAGCGCTCAGAATCGAGGTTAGGGGCGAGGGGGATGGTGAGAAAAGAGCCACACGGCGAGGTCCGGCCTCAGAAGCTGGAGTTAAAGCGGGCGTGCCCGAGTCACACCCGAAAAGCACCGTTGAACACGTGCAGCAGACTCTCCCCGGGATGGAGCACGTGCAGGGGGTCAGTTGCTGGTGACCCAGCGGCTGTCCCCTTTCGCGCAGCTTTGACACTTGGGTGATTACGTGAGAAAACAGAAATATGAGCTCGCTTGTTTCTAAGGTCTAGGTACAATCTAGGTACAATCTAAGTACATGGCATCGGGGGAGGGGAGGAGCGGGTGTGCTACAACCAAAACGCGTGTGAATCCACACCCGAAAAGCGGGTGTGCTACGACCAAAACGCGTGTAAATCCACACCCGAAAAGCGGGTGTGCTACGACCAACACGCGTGTAAATCCACACCCGAAAAGCAGGTGTGACACCCGCTTTTTTTGACTCCAGCTCTAACTCCAGCCTCTGAGGCTGGACCCCACCGTGCATGCGGTGCCTTCCTGTCCAATGGCCGCCAGATCTTGCTCGAGGCTCCATCTTTTTTGGCCCGAGGCCCGGAGGAATTTGGGTTCCGAGAGCGAAGGTACCTTTTGGCCACCAAAGGTTTATATCACCACACTTCTTTGTCTTGTCTTGTCTTCGAAAGTATGAGCCACTTCACCCCCTGTCCGATCGACGTGCGGGCTTTTGATACGAATCATCATGTGTTTTAAACCCCCGATTGCGCGTAGCCTGGAAGCACCCGGAGTGTGTCGGTGGTACAAAGGTGCAGTTGCCCGCATCCAGCCGGCAATCAGCTCGCATCGGAGAGGTGACGCCGCCCACCTGGGCGAGGTGTCCTGGCTGCCCCAGCCTTGTAGAACGTAATCGAGTTTCGTAGTTTGGGTTAGAATGCAAATAACCTGTGGCGATAATCTGCATCGCCGGCAGTTTTGTACAGCGCGATCGAGCGGAAGATCGAGCGGAATGTAGTGAAATCCGCCAGCGGAATCGAGCACAGGTCGCTTCTTCAGGGGGGGGTAGGTAAATTGGCTCACAAATATCAATAACTGTGCACGTTCCTGTTACAGTATATGACACAAACCCCCCGGATATTCCAAACCACGGATATTCAACCTGCGCAGCACCACAAATACACGAAAAGAGACGGTCAGACGGTACCAAGAAGACAGACAGTCACCTACTGGCACCATACTGAGGAGGGCCTACCGTAAGTAAGGTATGTGGACAATGGCCGAAACCACCAATGACCAACAACCAAGGTACCCACCGATCCTCTTACCTCGTGTAACTGCCACTCTGACGACAATCAGAGCACAAATAATATCTCCCCATAACGACGAAGGTCACCCGGAGACTTTAAACCCCCGGAGTTTCAAGCGAACTTTCACTCTAAAACCCCACGCGCGACGAAGGTCATCCGGAGACTTTGAATTACCGGATTCTCCAACAACAAGCTTTCACTCCGAAGGATGTCCGAAGGAAAGAGGGTATACAGGAGCTTCGTTTCAGCACTTCCGAAAAGTCCACATAATTTCCGAAGTAACGAAGTACGCAAGAACTACGGGGTAGGGCTACGTTTGTATACTCTATATGCAGCTGGTGGCTAACTTCGAGTCCAAACGGTCTTATGTAAGTTGCCACTGCAGCGAAATAGTCGCTTGTTTCTAAGGTCTAGGTACAATCTAAGTACATGGCATCGGGGGAGGGGAGGAGCGGGTGTGCTACAACCAAAACGCGTGTGAATCCACACCCGAAAAGCGGGTGTGCTACGACCAAAACGCGTGTAAATCCACACCCGAAAAGCGGGTGTGCTACGACCAACACGCGTGTAAATCCACACCCGAAAAGCAGGTGTGACACCACACTTCTGATATGTAGCCCTAGCCGTTTCACAAGTCCCGCACGAACTACGTAATATGGGAGTTTCGGGGGTACCATCCAAGATTTCTCTGGACACGGCACTCATCCTCAACCACATGCAACGTGTGAGGAAGCTGAACCGCCCGGGTAAGACCTTCTCGTCGTCAGCAAGTGCCAGGGTCGTGCGGCCACGGAAGACTCTTGTTTCCATTTCAGTCTTAGCCACATGCAATGTGAGGAAACTGAACCGCCCGAGTAGGACCTTCTGATCATGATCATTTGCAAATTTGCCTCCTGAAACCACGTCCAGGATTTGGGCGTGCGATCAACGAAACTCTAGTTTTCCTTTCTACTTTCTCCTACTCTCGCGGCACGGTTTCTACTTTTCTCCTACTCTCGTGGGGTGTACAGGTTATAATTACCTGCACTCATACGACACACCCGAGACCGCCAGTTTCGATTTAGCGTGCCCGATGTGTGTCCAGCGTCATACTTTGCCAGAATATTCCTGTCCAAACCGCCTCTCCCTCCCTTTTGGCATCTTGCCACATAGCGGGTTCTAACAGCCGGAACCATACTAGGGCTTACGCTCCGTTTTCGGTCTCAGAAAATACGTGTGGGCCCCATGTGGACGCTTACTGGGGGGGGTCGAATACAATAGGCACCTCTTGTATTCGGCGTGCCGATCCTGCAATTTTCCCGAAAAAGAAATGGAAAAAAGTACCGCAAACCCGGAACCCGCGGGAACTCCCTTCTCCTTGAAAGACGCACGTAATTTGTGGTCCCCGGGTCTATTTTTCACGGTTCTCTTCATCGGAGCTGAACGCGAGCACAAATTCGCCGAAAAAGGTCTGCTACACGGGCCAGCAAAGAAACGTCACCAACCAGTGGGTCGATTCCCGTCCTTTCCATTGAAAACCTGTGGGTTCCACGCCCGGTGCCCCGCATCTGGAAAGACCCACGAATCATGCACATACCTTTTGGTCCCCGGGTCTATTTCTCACTCGACCCATGACTCGACCCATGACTCGACCCATGACTCGACCCATGACTCGACCCATGACTCGACCCATGACTCGACCCATGACTCGACCCATGACTCGACCCATGACTCGACCAACGACTTGAGTCCTATCAAAGCACTCTGACGAACTCTTTGGACAAGGCCATCTTTAAGAGTATTGCGAGAGGAAAGCAGCGTGTTTTACGGTTCTCTTCATCGGAGCTCATCGCGATCAGAAAACCGTCGAAAAAGGTCTGTTATGCGGACCAAGAAAAAATCCAACTTTTTTCCAGATTTCCAAAATGCCTCTTGTATTCAAGGTACCTCTTCTATTCAAGGTACCTACCCCCCCCAGTAAGGTTCGAGGGAAAAAAACCTTTCCCCCTGTGTCACTGAGTGTGTGCGGCGGGCACAAAAATAGCGTCACTACTGGACTTGGCGACACCTGGCTGCGCAGCCTTGGCGCCTTGTGGGCCTAGACTCCTGCATGTGGACCAACCTGTGGCAAGCACATGTGGGGAAGAAATAAATCAAAATCCACGTGGTACCTGTGGATCCACACGTCGAAGCACACGTGGGGCCAGGGCTTACGCTCCACGTGTGGAACGTGTGGATTTCCACACGTTAATTCTTTTCGGATTTTGTTCCCCCACGTGTGGATCCACAGGTACCACATGTGGATTTTGATTTATTGGTCCACATGCAGGGGAGTCTAGGTCCACTAGTGGAGCCAGGTGTCGCCTAGTCCAGTAGCCACCTAGCGACGCTATTTTTTTTTGTCGTCGCACATGAGGGGAAATGGGTTTTCCCCCTCGAACCTTCAGCGCACATGTGGACCACACGTATTTTCTCTGAGACCGAAAACGGATCGCAAGCCCTGACGGGGGGAAAAAATCAAAAAAAAAAAAAAAGAAAAAATGACGTGTGGAACGTGAGCCCTGCCGCTGCGGCCCGACTTTTCTGCACTCTCGTTTGCTACTTCTCCGCACTGCTGACCTTTTGGGGTTTCTAGTAAGTTGTTGACCTTATGTCAAGGGAATGCTGGGTCTAACAACCGGAACAGGCGACCGCTGTCACCCGGTAGCGGAGAAAAACGCCCACCGCTGGCTTCGAGAAACGATATGCCGTTCAGCTTGACCGAGCTTCGTCTCCATTCTAGAAAGTCTAGCTGCACCACCGCCCCGGCGCAGAAAAGAAAGAAATAGATATAAGACGAAAATATTAAAAAAGAAAAATCCCCGGTTGATTGTCGGCAACACAAATAAGACGCGTCACTGGCTCACCACGGTGGAAACCAGAAAAAGATGAGGAAGGAATTGTTTTTCGTTGAACGGTTTCCCCTTGACATTTGTTTCTTGGTACAGGACGCAAGGAACGCGCGTTCTTATTTTATACAGCATTGCATGTTTGGTAAAGAAAAATATCTTCGGGAGTTGGAAACACAAAACGAAAAGAGGAAGATTACCCAGTGCCATCACCCCCCCGGGCCCAAGGATGGTATAGTACAAGGGTCAAATAATTGAATACAAAATACAATAAAATACAATAAAATACAGAATAAAATACAGACCCTGTAGCTGCCTTGTAGTTGTTGCTTTTGACATGGGTTTGTCAATGTCTCTGACTCTAAATGATCACTGATTATCGAGGTCCACATCGACAGTGGTTGCCTTGAATTCAGACGTTTTCGGCGTCTGCTGCACGTGTTGCGCGCTTTGGGTAGTTTTGGCCCCGGGTTCAGCTTCGACCACATTTCCCACCGCTACGTCCACAGGCATCACACGAGACCGCAGCCAGGCTTCTGCTTCCGCTGGGCCGTAGATTCCTACCTGAGCATGCCGTGCAGCTTCCCAGCTCTCCCAGTAGGAAGTGTGCAAGCTTTACAAAGCTTTTTTGTCAATTTTGAAGCCGTTCGACAGGGATTCGTAACGACATGGCAGAACTTGCTTTTCATCACCATCTCCTGCAAAAAAAAAAGCGGGCGCAGCACTGTTGAAGCTGCAATCCATGGTGTGACACCAGGGCAAATCGGGACAGACTTGTATTAAACCCAGTTTCTCCAGAATAAAATATGAGCCAATTCACCCACCCCCTGATCGAGCGTAATCGAGTGTAATATAGTGTAATAGAGTGTAATAGAGTGTAATAGAGTGTAATCGAGTGTAGTAGAGTGTAGTAGAGTGTAGTCGAGCGTTGTAGAGTGTGATCGAAATTGACACTAGTATTTTGGGTTCGACCACTGGTGGACCCCTGGCTGGCCCATGAGCGACCATGTTGACCACTGTCTGGCCCAAGAAGTGCCAAGCACAAGCATACGAGGGACGGAAACCGCAGGTGTGGGCCTTCACCGTGGTGGAGCCAGGCTAGATTCGGGGTGGCGCCCTGGGAGGGACAGGGACGGGGGTAGTCACGCCTTAGTCCCAGGGCCTCTCCCCACCCATCTGTATGTGTTCTCCTGGTCATCGCTACCGCGCTGACCTTTCCCTCAAAGCCCGCTGCCCACTGCCCTACAAGAGACATGCTTTGCACTCTCTGAATGCCCATTGACTGTGCTCCGCTTCAGCCGACTGCTTTGGAAGAGGTACTGTGCTCCGTTTGGTGCCGACTGCCCTGCCAGAGACGTGCTTGCAGACAGAGGTCGGCCGCCGCTACTTTGGTTTTCTCTCGCGTCTTCCCAGCTCCGCCACCTTCCCAGAGGCTTGGGGAGAGCCACGTGCTCCGGCTGTAAGGGACGAGACCGAGGTGCGACGCTGGCCCCGGTCGCAATCTGTATGTGCCGGCCCGGCCCGATTAGGCCTTTGGAGTACCGCGTGAATGGCGCGATTGGGCCCACGCGCATGCAGCCTGTCTGCTCGCAGTCACGCCGGCCGGCCCGCAACCGCAACCACATTCGCTTGTGCCCACACACCAGCTCTTCTTATCGAGCTAGCGATCCAGCTAAGGAGCACAACCGAGGATCCGAGGCGGAATCATGCCCCACAGTGGCCGCACGAGAGCAGACAGCGATGAAGGCCGCAGGGACAGGGTGTGTCAGCCACAATAACGGCAGGTTCCTCCCGCAGACGCACTACCCATCGGAATGTGACAGCGCAAGTAGGCTCGATGGAAGCACGAAGTGAAGCAGGATAGACGAGCTACGGAGACGAGACGAGTCGTGTACCAGGGGCAGGCCGGGACGATGAACCGCATGAAGCCGAAGAAAAAGTTCAAGAACGAAGCAACACCACAAGCCGCGTGCAGCCAAGCAGACCTCCCGGAACCTACGTGGGCAGTAACGAGGAGCCAACAGATGAGTGTCCACTGAACCCCCTTGTCAATACCCCCAACGACTATGGCACGAATTGCGCAATGCCAGACGGTAGCGTCTGACAATGGCATGCGTGACATTGCAGTGCCTAAAGGTGAGATTAGCCTCCGTTTTCAACCGCCTTGTTGTCGCCAGGGAGATCGAACCCACAAACAGAAACTTGACATCTTCGAGGACAGGGTGTCTGCCAAGCGCTTGCCCTATCGCCTGGAACTGCCCCGCAGGGAATGCCAAAAGGCTCGAGTATTAGCTGCGCTAAATTGCAAAGGTTGCTAATACGGGAAAACGGGTACCCGAGCCCCTATGCACTCGACAACCTGCTTCCACAAGTCAGTCCGAACTTCCTCGTCCCCTGCTGCACTGCCTGGCTACATCCTTTTTCAGACGAATATGCTTCTTTTTGTTCGATATTCGATGATCGTGCTATCAGCATCTTTAGCCCCAGAAGAAGGCTCGATAATAGACACGTTGCATCGGCTAATCAGGATTGGCTGAGTGCTGTGTGTTTAATCAATTGTTACAGTACCCCCCCATTTCACCAAAAGCTGATCGATTGTAATCGATCGTAATCGAGTGTAATCGAGTGTAATCGACGCGTAATCGAGTGTAATCGAGCTCAAGTCGCTTTCAGGGGGGGTAGGTGAATTGGCTCAAAATATAAGAAAATACAATAAAATACAATAAAATACAATAAAATACAATAAAATACAATGAATAAAATACAAGTGTATTTTATTAGTCGTATAAGATCGAAGATCTTAGAAGATTAATACTATTCCGACGAGAACTAACACTTGTACAAAGGTTTTTACCCCGTCGCTCCCGAGAAGAACACCGTAATTTTACCCCTCGCTTGCCCACCCACCCTTGCCCATTTTTTTTTTCTTCAAGTCAAGTGTCCTGAGGCGTCATGAGAAGTTCGTGGCATACACACGAGAATCTCTGCATGACCTTTCTACGTTTGTTACGCACCATCAATCTGGCATCACGCAGCAGCAAGGACGAGAGCAGCGAGTACGGAGCAGCGCGACGGGCGAGGAGGAGAGTATTATTGCCATCCTTGCCCGGCCCCCTCCGATCCCACTCCCCACAAGAAGAATGTCAGCAACGAGAGGGAGGAAGGGCGGGGGGCGGGGAGAAACAAGAGGTGCAGGGAAACCTCGAACAATCAAACAATTTCCGAAAGACCTAATTTCGCTTAATTCTAACAAGAAGACGGTGGTACATCGACTTCGCCGAGAGGGCGTTGCGCCTCTCTGTCTCAAGCACTCAAATAAGAAGAAATTGGACAAGCCAAGGCATAAGCTGGTGAGAACATTTCCGGAGTTGGGGCATGTACTGATAATCAAAGCAGCGGACGATCAGCGTCGACTGAAGAATGATGCGGTAACTCATGAAGCAGTGGCTATTTATTCTCGAGAGAAAAGTGGTCTTCTGCCACGAGTAGTTTTCCGGAGGTCTTTCCTGTACTACTTTCGTGTTGGCTTCGTTTAACGTTTCATGTGCACCGTTGGTTCCGGAAATGTACGAAACAAGAAGAAGACAACTTGCTTTCCTTCCGCGTGTTCGGCAAAGACGATTTATAAACGGCGCCGGCTCTTGTTGGGACCGGACACAATTCGGGATCCCCATGGAACTCTTTTTTTTTTTTTTTTTTTTTTTTTTTTTAATAGTACATCTGTACTGACGGGAACATTTCCGGAACAACGGTTGCACATGAAAGAGAAAACGAAGCCAACGAAAACTTTCACTCTGAAAAGTGCTTATTCAGGGAAACCCCCAGAGAGGTTTTTACGATTCATCGTGGGAATGTTTCAGCGTAACGACCCAACTGCAGGTCATTGGGGTTTTAGCAACACAAATTCTAAACTTACACGCGAAGAACAAAATCAATCGTTATATCGTCCGTTGCTTCGTTTATCAGTGCAAACCCCAACTCCAGAAATGTTCTTTGTATAAACACCTGCTTTGTAGGAAATACTTGAGGAGGCTGCCAGCTGCAAAGATCAAAGGAGGTAAATGTGCTGTAGCCCACACGAAACACAGGGGAATCTGGGTTCAGTGGCGGGCGTAAGCGTTCAACAAAAAATACCCACTTTGTAGTTGTATTGTTTCTCCCCTCTAGCCTCCTTCGAAGTAAGCACAAGGCAGCCCCTCGAGTATTTTTGTACAAGCTTGTCCGTTCCTAGGTGTCATGGGGGCCTTCACGTGGCGACGCTGTTGGCCGCACCTTAATTGAGTCGTCGCGGTCGTCGATCCCCCAACCGCCAGCATCATGTACTTGATGCGACGCTGACAACACCGCCCGGCAAATAGAGGGCCAAAAGTGGCAAATCGACCGGTCGGGGGGTGCTTAGCTGGCCTGATGGCTGAGTGCACACCTAAGACAGGGCTGCATCCTCGTGTTGTAGCCGTGTTGTGTATAAGGCTTCGTGGGGGCCTGGTCAACCACCTCATCATAGGCGCAAACCTTTCGCGACCGTGATTGGACAGTCGGGATGCCGGGGCTTCGGTGGGCGTGGTCAGTCTCCTTACTGCTGCGGGGGCGCACGCAAGCGGCCCGCGTCGCAGGTGACACAAACGGAAGAAAAAAAGCCCGCACAGCAGGCAGTGGAGATCGAGGTGATGCAAAACGAAGAGGAAGCGCGAATCAACCAGCCCGGACGAACCAGTGAGATTCAAGACAAGGCGACCAAGAGAAAAAGGGGGACGCGACCCAAAGACCCGGGCTAAGCAGGCCTGGAACCAGTGTGATGGGCCCTGCCCACGCACTCAAAGTTAGACTTATATGCTGCATGGGCGCAATCCTGTCTGTGGCATACGGCTGTCTGGTGCTACCACTGGAGTAGATGCGGGAGTTGCTGGCCATAGATACGCGGGTCTAGCCTCAGAAGCGATGCGAGTCATCGCCACCGATATTCTGCATTCCAACCTCAACAATGTGTAAATGGGTTTATTGGTGAAGGGTCAAATGTTCACTAATAACCCCGTAATCAGTCAAATAATTCACTGAATTGACCGTTCAGTATTTAAAACAGGGTCCTCAGCGCCTTCGTGCTAGTGGGTAGCGTTCCCAGCAACTCCGTTGCCAGTTCCTTTCATTACTGCACACCCAAAGTGGTTGTGAACAATTCCAGCGCCCCAGTATGCCAAGTGCACTCAGAAGGCCGGTTTTAATTCGTGAACGGTCAAATGTTCACTAATTCTGAGCTGGAAAACTTCACTAATTTGACCGCCCACTAATAAAACCCTTCGCTGATAAACCCATTTTACGGTAACAGCAGTCTACCAGCCGGCGGTGGACCGGCCCTGGGCGTTCTCGCGGGGGTTGTAAGTGCAGGCGCCATGATAACACTGTTCACGCGCTGTTTACTTTTATGACGTCTTCCTCAGTTCTGATGAGGATGGGGATCGGCTGCGAGGTCGAGTGCTGTATCCGATTTCGCGCTGCGGCCTTCTTGGTCTTGTCAGTTCGATGATGAAGAGGTGAAGCTGTATGTTGCTAGATCAAGCGCCTGCTGCCAACTCCGACTCAAGCTTAGCATGCTGCAGTTTTCCGTTATGCTTGCCTTCGAGCGAACTTCTCTTCTAGCTGTTTCAACTCTCCGTGTCTCATTTCCGGATGCTCTTCTTCGCAGCGTTAACGACACACCGGATGTACCCACCAACGGTAACCACCGAGGATCATGTACTCAAAGTGCTTGACAACTTGAGTTCTCGCCGGATTTTATGAAAGGGTGCAGATCACACCAGAGAAGCAAGGAGAGGTGTTCGTCTGTCGGGGCGACCCAGTGGAGGAACGGCGCGTAAGTTTTGGAGTGGGTGCGCGTCGGAAGCACGGGCTGCTAGTAGCGATCCTGCACCTTCTTCGTGCGTGCAATAGGAGTTCTGTGTGGATGTGCGCCAGAAGAGCAAAAATAAACTAAAAGCCTCCGGCCGACAGAACAATTGTATGGAGGAAGTCGGCAAAACTGGAGCCGTAACCTTTTTTACATAAGCGCCAGCTTGAAAGAAAAATGCTCGTCGATGCTGCCTGACAAAGAACAGAAGGGATCCCTAGTGCTGTATCTACCGAACTACGTGTTGAACGGACGTGAGGTCATGCGGGTCTTCCCCAACACGACAAATCACACAAACACAACAGGTCAAAGTCCTGAATGAGAGAACAACACACGGTGGTGTATGCGAAGAACAAATCGGATTGTGTTTGTATTGTATTTGCCCCTCTACCTCTATATCTCCTCCCTTCCATTCGGAGTCGAAGCAGACACGTCGAGTATTTTAGGACCTAACATCTTGCGGGTTGCCCTTCAATGTATTGCGCAGGCTAAAAATGGAGAGACTTCAAAGCACCGGCATCCGAATCAGAAGTGAGGCGACCGGAAACTCCCCGGAGAGATGGTCCCTGCACTATAACTCGTCTCTCTCTCTCTCTCTCTCATGATTGGCCGGAGCGGCCCCCGTGGCGCAGTAGTAGTACCGTGTGCTACTGTACCACCGCCTAGCCAACCTCATTTTCCGCTCCGGGGTCAGTGTCCGAGCTAGTGCCCTTAGCAAAAGTAAGAGTTTTTCCTCGAATGCGTTGCCCGCTCGTTTCTACGTTGAGCTGACACGGAAATATCGTGGAAACGCCACAGTTTGCGAGCTATTTCGTTCTCTACAAAAGTGAGTATTTTCTGTTGAACGCTTACGTCCGGCACCTAACCCAGGTGTGCCTGTGTTTTGTGTAGGCTGCGACACATTTCCTCCTTCTCGAGCTGTTTGAACTGGCGGCCTCCTCGTGTATTCTCCTGCAAAACAGACGATTATACAAAACGAAGACGCACCCATCGTGCGGCCAGGGCCACAATGACTTGCCGTAACGAGTATCCGACAATACGCGCGTCCTTTTTGACACAATTTCCGTCCGCGGGTCGCAGAGCCACTACATCAGCTTCGTGTCCTGCGTATGATTCTCTAGCTGATGCAATCATCCCTGGCTGTAGGCCGGGTACGGCCTTCTGCAGTATTGTCCTTGATCTTTCGATGCCGGCCTTCCCTCTTCGTTCTTAATTGTTTCCGAGGCAAAACGGAATTGTCTTATTATTGTCTCCCCTTCCGCTTTTGTCTCACGCACCGCATGCAGTAGCAAGCAGGATGGCCAAGGATGTAGTGGTATGCCTATGTTTCGCTAAACCACGAGGTTCCAGGTGCTGCGATCGTGGGCCGAAGGTCATCAGTTAGGTAGCGGACGTCTTCTGTGTGTGTATACTGTGTGTAATCCACCCGCAACTGGACTCGACGAAGTGGTGGCTCGAGTGTTCAACAGTAAAGCTGGGCGAAACCCATTCAGTATGTCGCTGTGAGAAACGCAGGGCTTGGCCCACTGGTAGCAGAAGAAGAATACGAAGGAGTTTGCACCAAGAGCGTTGCGGTCAACCGCAGCATGCAAAAGCTTGAGTTGGGGTCAGCACGGCGCCGCAACCCCGTCCGCTCTCCCCTATAGCTGACGCAATCGTCCGCCACGCGTCGATACTTTGGCTGGGGAAATCGATAGTCACTCGACCGCAGACCCGTGGCTCCGCAGCACCGCCGAACACGTGGCTGCTAACCTGCCATGCCCAGATCTAATAAGAAAGGTAAGCAATGTTGAACAGGGGGTATTTTGTCAAGCGGCGTTTCGGGTTATTCTGCAGATGCTTTTTAGCTTTCTTTGGGTCGAAGGTTGTGGGGATGTCCGTCAGTCGGGTCTGCCAGGCGAATCCCGGGGACGGCGGGGTCTTTATCAGAGGTTTGGAAGCGCCAGCACACCGATTACAACGAACCCCCCCTCCGTTCAACAGATCAGCGAATGGGCCGAATATGGCGAGCACGGGTCTTGGTGGGGACGGGCTACGACAGTCGCCTGACAAACCAGACTCACACCGCTGTCTGCAGACACTCAGGTTCCGCGCTGCTGATGGTCCGCCTTGTATGTCTGTGGCTTAAAAGACCGAAACACGGCGCAGACGGGACCAGTGCGGTGTTGAACATATATCCATTCCAAGCACGTTCTTGCAATCCCCCCCCAATCCGCCACGCGGTAAACAGTAGTAGTAGTATGTGTCGTCTGCCGAAGCAGCCGGAGACAGCAGGCGCAGGGGGCAGGTCTTGCTTTACTTTTCTCTTCTTCAAGGAGACCCGCCGGCATCCCGACTGTCCAATCACGGTCGCGAAAGGTTTGTGCCTACAGTGATGAGGTGGTTGACCACAACACGAGGATGCAGCCGTGCTTAGGTGTGCACTCAGCCATTGGCTGCGAAGCAGCACTTCGTTCCGCGTCGCGTCAAGTACATGATGCTGGCGGTTGGGGGATCGGCGACCGCAACTCAATGAAGGGCGGCGCCTCGTGAAGGCCCCCTCGTGGCACCAAGCCACGCGCTCTTTTTTGGTGGGACCTACCCTCCCCCGTGTTAGTGTCGCCTACCTAAAGGCACCTTTTCCTAGAAGGCGACACAAACACGGGAAGCCGTTGGTGAAGATGAGACATTCTTCATGCAAATACAGGGAACCCTAATGAGAACCGTCTTCCCGTGTTAGTGTCGCCTCGCGTTTTCAGGCAAGAAGGCGACACTGACAAGGGCTAAACGGAGGCGACACTAACACGGGGGGGGTAGGTAAACAACAAAAACATTCTCCCAGCGGGAGATACCGGCAGACCCGGAGAGGGGTTCGACAACTCTTTTGGACCAAGCTCAGCTTTCATGCAAAAACATTTTCCAATGTTCTAGGATACGCGGGGTGTGTGATTGTCTGGGGGGTGGGCAAAGCGTGGGTGGCCACGTGGGAGGTGATCGGCGCCAATGTCGTACACAAAAGAGTACGCGAAGGCCGCGCAAGGGTACTTCAAGGGGGCGTGGTACTACAAGCCGTGGTACGTGCGCAAACAGGATTCGCTGCCAGAGATTGCGCAACCAAGCGGTATCATGGGGCCGCAGGGTTTGGAGTGGCCTAAGTACCCGGGTGGCTACAAGCCGACGTTCGAAGACAGGGCGGGTATCCCTGGGCTGTACAAGCCCATGGGTGTTCCCGTCGGCGGGCACCCAGCCATAAAGGTGTCCCCGGCGTCCGGGCGGAACGTCTGGCGCGGGAGCAATTTCTTGATCTTTGCGATCCTCGCCGCTGCGAATATCTTCGTCCTGTTGTGGTACCGTAAGTCGCTCCGCTGGGCTGTCCACCTGAGGGACGAGGAGGCCTTCCACAAGTTCGGATGCATCGCGTACATGCAGGCGCGGAACGACTGCAAGTATTACGCGAACGCGGCGAAGCTCGACATGTACTGCCGCGAACACATGGACCAAATCCCCGGAGTCAACCGCAACTTCTACCACCAAGAAAACATCTTACAGCCGGCGCTGTTCGAGTGCTCCACGCCGGCTAGGGCCAAGCACCAGGCCTACGGCAACATGGTCGAGCACCCCCCCTTCTGGAACCACATCGTGACGGCGTGAGACAGCGTTCTGGTCACCGCCCGCCCCATCCCCCGTGGCCGTGTCGCCCCGTTTTTGCGCCGCCTGTTTGCCTCGTGCCGCAAAGTTACGCGGGTGCGCACGGTTTTGGTGTGCTTCCAACGCCTTCGGGTTCTGAAAGCCGCCGCGATGTGAGACAGCCTCTTGCTGCTCCCTAGTCCCTGGACCTTGTCTCGGGGACACTGCGCTTGGACGAGGCTGCTGCCCCAGGCTGCTGCCTTCTGATTATTTGCCAAATTTGCCACCTGAAACCACGTCCAGGATTTGGGCTCAGGGTAGTGCGGTCAACGAATGCTCTAGTTCCCTTTCTACTTTCTCCTACTCTCGCGGTATACGGTTTCCTCCGGGCCCGGCGGGGACCTGTACAAAGGGAGATAAAGTAGGGTCTTCAGTCCGTTGTGGACTTGCAAACCCGGTCGCATAATGTGCCGACCTCGGTAAAAGACCAGCAGTGCAGCAGAGGAGAAAAAGCAGAGTAGGGTCTTCAGTCCATTGTTGACCTGCGCAACCCCCTAACCCGGTCGCGTAATGTGGGACCTTAAAACCCCGGGATTTCAAGCGAACTTTAACTCTAAACGAGCAGCAGTGCAGCTTTCGCGTATCCTTGTCCGCGAATTCCTGGTCGACGGCAGCCCTGTCAACAAGCCGGATGGCTCCCCCTCGGTCAGCCACCCGGGCGTAGACTGTTTCTTTTTGTTTAGGGCCACGCCGAGTGTCACCTGAAACGCACGTTCACTGCTGCTGTGTGCGCTCGGATCGGTGCCCACGCCGAGTGTCAGATCCGAACACCCATCTGTTCTACACCTCTCGTGTCACTGCACGAAGTCAGACTAGAGTCAAACGCAACAGGGTGGTCTTCTTTCCCCGCTGACAGTTTCAAGCCTGTTCCCTTGACTGCTGTTTCGCCAGGTAGGGACAGAAGGAATCCCGTTGGTCCATTCACGCGCGTCTTTAATTGGAAGACGAGGCATTTGGCTACCTTAAGAGAAGTCATAGTTACTCCCGCCGTTTGCCCGCGCTTGACCTGGTCTCTCAGCGTTGACATTCAGGGCACTGGGCAGAAGTCCGCGGTCCGAATCTGGTACCAGTAGCTAATCCCCTGGCTCCGTACAACCGCGCGACCCAGCGGCGCTGGGTCTCTTTTTTTGTTTGTTTGCTGCCTTGTTTTCAATTCTTCTTTTTGTCCCTTGCGTCGACCAACTTGTCTGCGCAGCCCCATCCTGCGCAAATACTGCCGACGCGTTACTGCTGCTGCGTGCAGCATGACACGACGCGTGCAAAGAGGTAGTCTGTAGCGGCTTGCGCAGTCTATCGTCACAGATTGTAGCTGCTGGTCAAATTGAAACCACACTACTACTACTGTCCCTTGCAGCCTGATCTCTGGATTCAGCCACGAACTTTTTTTCAAACAGTACGCGGGGCAAGAAGCGACCGAAGCATGACGCAACGCGTGCAAAGAGGTAGTCTGTAGCGGCTGTCGTCTTGCGCGGTCTATCGTCACAGATTGTAGCTGCTGGTCAAATTCAAACCACACTACTACTATTGTCCCTTGCAGCCTGATCTCTGGATTCAGCCACGAACCTTTTTTTCAAACGGTGGCGGCATGGCACGCGACGTGTGCGCCGAAGTTACCAGCGAGTGCTGGCACCACAGACTTGGCCGCCAGAAAATCGTGCGTCTCACTCGACAGGGGGCTTCGAAATCCAGCCCGACCAGACTGTTCTTCCCAAAATCCAAACCTGAAACGGTAGCATACCCAGTTTCACTGTTCCGGAACTGTTCCCGTCAGTACAGATGTACTATCAAGAAAGAAAAGACGGGTGCGCTGCGCCCGATACTACCGACCATCCTCGGTGGAACCCTGGGCCTGGCACAGTCGTGGTGGCTGTTGTTCGGCGGTATAGCGGAGACTCCAGAATCCAGCACCGTGCTGCGTGCACGCGTACTGACTCGTAACTGAGCCTGATTAGCGTCAAAAAGGCGGAACTACAGGATTGGAGTGGGATTCCCACGCCTAAAAACAGAATGTCCGGATCACGCTCATTTCGACGGAGGCTAGAGGTGGAGAAAACAAAACAACCACAAGTCGGGCATTTTTTGTTGAACGCTTACGCCCGCCCACGAAACCCAGATTTACCTGTGTTTCAGTGGACTACAGCGCATTGACCTCCTTTGAGATTTCGCAGTCTCCTCAAGTGTTTCCTACAAAGCAGGTGCTCAACAAAAACGCGTGCAAATGTAAGGCAGGTGTGGCAGCCGCTGTTTTAACTCCGGCATCCTCCAGGCTGGGCTCGCCCCGTGCGAGAAGTCCCCTTCACCCTCTTCCCATCGTTGCAGGTCGCGGCCACAAGGAGGGCGGGCGCCTCATCCCTCGTTGCTCAGACGTGGGTGCAAGGGTTTTCTCCTTGAGACGGATTTTTTCCTGTGCTCTCGTGGCGCGTGGGTGGTCCTGGCAATGCCACCTGTCACATCGCTGCCTGTCTGCAGACACTCAGGTTCCGCGCTGATGATGGTCCGCCTTACGTGTCCGTGGCTTAAAGGACCGAAACACGGCGCAGACGGGACCAGTGCGGTGTTGAGCACATATCCATTTCAAGCACGTTCTTGCAATCCCCCAGTAGCAGAAGCTTGTTTTTACGACAAAACGCGTGTAAGTCCACACCCGCGTAACATGGTGTGATTGCAGACACCAACGCATGCCGGTAGAGCCGGTGTAGCTCAGCTACTTGATTTCTTGCAGGAAGCCCTGAACACATTGCAAGACGACTGCTTTTTGAAATGCACCCCGGACTCCACTCCGGATTGCGGGAGTGGTTTTGCGGTCGTTTGTGCGGTCGGCCTCACTCCCTCAATGCGGGAGTGGCCACTCCCGCACTTTTCACTCCCGCATTGACTTAGTATGTGGCTGCTGAAGTCCGGGGTGTGGGAACGTTTCTCCCAACCCTTCCCCCCTCTCCCCTCTAGCCTCCGTCACAATGAGCGTGGGCGCACTCCGAGTGTTTCGATGTAGGAGTCAAGGATGGGCGCAGTGGGTCTGAAACATTTCTTCCCGCGCTTCCGATGATATCTAGGGAGCAGGATGGGTGCGGTGGTCCCCTCTGCTCCCTGAGGTCTTGGTATCGCAAGACGTTTCCTTCTCGGGTGTCGATCTCTGGGTTTCTTCGTTTATTTGGCCTTCTTCTATTCCTTTTTTTCTTTTTTACCAAACATGAAATGTTGGAGGAAATGAGAAGCTCGTCGCCGCAAACCGTGGCGTTTTCACTTGCGTCCTGAATCCAGCTTTACGTTAAAAAAAAAAAAAAAAAAGATCAGGCACTGCGTTCAACGAAAACAAGCGTTTTTCTATCAGCCGCGGTTGTGCGAGTGACGAGCTCTTATTTCTTGCGTTCCTGGTTATTTTTTTCTTTCTTCTATTCTTTTCGGCTGAGCCCGGGGGGGGGGGCGGAGCAATCGATAGAGCGAGAGAACACATCAATACAAGTCAAAGGATGTGGGCCTCTACCGTCAGGTGGGCCAGATTAGATTCGGGCAGCTGGAGAGTGACGGGTACGAAGATCGTGGGAGTGTTTTTCCTGTGTCGAGAAAACATGCTCAACCTCACCGACATGAATGACCCTCGTGAGTTAAGTGCAAGCCAATTTGCCCAGCGCCGAGTGCTGTATCCCGGATGGGTAGTCTCGGGGGTGGTCACGCCGTAACAGCCCCAGAGCCTCCCACTTACCCGCACGTGTTCTCATGGTCATCGGTACCGCGCGAATCAATGAAGCCATGCACCGGGGAATCAGCGTACCTCCAATCCGGGTGTCTGCACCCGGTAGAGGGCCTGAGCGTGGAGATCTAAGTCGAAGTCCAACTCAAAAGAGCTTCGTTGAATTCTCCCCCTGTCCCCTGCCTTCTGCTTTTCTTCGTCTTCTTGCTTTAAAAAGGTATTCTTGTGTGTTACAATAAGACTTGCTTCTCCCGCGCCTTCGTTTCTGATGGTGGTAGGCGCGCTTGTTATTATCGAAGTTTTTTGGGTGTCAAACGATGCCAAGTAGGCAGACTCTCCTACCCTACGGCACCATGCTAAGGGGCTCTCGCATGTACCGACAGCAGTACCGGAAACGTTTGAGAAGTCCAAGCCCTGTGACAAGTACAGGCAAGCCAAGTTAGGCCGCAAGTGGATGCACGGAAGTCGTGGGGAACCCTGGCATTGATTATTGCCCTTGTTTTTATTCTTCGCTTTTTCTCACGAACGGGGGGGGGTCGGTCCTGCTTTTGGCTTTGTAGGTTCTCCCGACTCCTCAATTCGTGGTTAGCACAAACCCAAGAGGTCTAGTCAACTATTCCCTGCAGTATTAGCATACTTTCAAGAAAAATAGGAAATCGTCAGAGAAACGCGTAACACGCACGCACCCACATACACACGATGAGGTTCTCGCGAAAGGCGGCGGCAATCCTGCTGGTCATGTGTGCAGGCGGGTATCTGGCGGTGCTAACGCGGCAAACAGGGCCAGCGTTGGAGCAAGGTGACATGAAGGTAACAACGTGGAACGTCGCCGCAGTGAACAACAACCCGTTTGAGTACTGGATCACGGGAAACGAGCAGTACAACGCATTGATGCAAAATTTCGCCGAAGAAATCGAACGACCCACACCGGCTACGGACTGGCTGTTGAAGGATTACTTCACGGAAGAGATGGCAGCTGAGCTATTCGCAGCCATGAGGAAGGCACGTTGGTACAACGTAGACGAGGTCGAAAGACGGTGGAAAGCTGACCTGAGCAACCGGAAGGCTATCACTGAGTTCCTGAAGGACAAGGTCATCGGGAAGAAGCGGCTTATTTCCATGTTCGACCGCGTCACGAACACCGTGGCCACCAGCAAGGGGACCGTTTTCAGACCGACGCCCATCAATTGCTACGCGGGAGACCTCTCGCGCGTGAACGTCTGGTGGCCGAAATGGCTCGAGTACATTTTCGACGAGGAGCACTCGGTCCAAGCCCGAGACGGCCGCTGGCCAAAAAAGCAAATTCAACACATGCTCGTCCCAATCACGCGGGCGAAGTACCCATCCGTGACGGCGGAGGAAGAGCAGATGTCCATCCCTCTGCAGACCCTGCACGGCGCAATCTTCGACACTGTCTTGACGAACGCCTTGTACACGATCGACCGCGAGTGGCCCCAAGTCCGCTCTGAAATGTGCTCCAAGCTCAACACCGGCAAGCCGCGCCGCACCCTCGACATCCTCCACAGCCACTACAGCGACTCGGAGGTTATCTTCCTCCAAGAGTTTTCCGGCTCCATGGTGGCTGAGTTCGAACAACATGCGCTCTCCTCTCGGTTCAAACTGCACAAGCCAGCCGGGTTTGACAACTACAGGAACCAGAATAGCGTCATCTTGCTGCAGACCGGCAAGTGGGCTGACACGGAAGAGCTCACCGGGGCTGCTCTTCAAAAGATGGAAGGCGGGGCCTCCCCTGGCGACCTCTTGGTATTGGCCGCCACACACCTGCCCACCAACAGCCTGCTGCTGCTGTCGTCGTTTCACGGGGATACCAATGGGCTGCTTTCGAAGCCTGTTCTCAATGCCGTATTGCACACCAGAGGGACTCTGCGCAAGCTCATCTTTGGGCTTGACGCCAACACGCACCAGTCCGGGGATGCGACTCACCAGGGAGTTCAAGACTTCACGGACTACTTCGTCGACCGCAACCTCAACAGTTGCTGGGGTGTGTTGTTTGCCCTTGTTTTTACTAATGAGAGAGGAGAGGAGGCCGGACTGGGCAACAGATTTCCTCTCGCCAAGGGTGGTCCTAACACCCATGCACTTCGATCGTTCAAGGGCCTTCCGAACTGGGCGTACGACTGTTGAATCATTTGGCAGGGTAATGCACGCTTAGTTGACCTTTTCAACCTCAATACCGAAAAACTCATTAAACGGGGGGATCGAATACAAGAGGTACCTCTTGTATTCGCCGTGAAACTTCAAACTGCGTGCGGAAGGAAATTTCCCGCGGCGGTCATGAAGTTTCCACGAGTTCCAACTGCGGAAGGAATTTCCTGCAGCGGCCAAAAGTTCAAACTGCGAAGGAAATTTCCCGCGGCGGTCAAAAGGTTTCCACCAGACTTACACGAGTTCAAACCGCGGAAGGGAAAAAAGTCGTCGAAAAAGGTGTGCTACATGGACCAGCGAAGAAATATCACCAACCAGAGGATCGATTCCCACCTCTCCAATGTTTCTGGTATACATGGTAGTTTCCACGTCCGGCGCCCTGCAACTTGGAAGGTCCCACGAATCACACATACCTTTTTCCCCCGGGTCCAGTTTTCACAAATCTCTTCATCGGAGCTGAATGTGAGCATAAAATCGACGGAAGAGGTCTGCTACGTGGACCAGCGACAGAATCTCACCAACAAAGGAATTGTGCAGCGCACCGAACAGCGCACCGGTGCGGAGGTCGGTGTGCTCGGCTCACTATTTAACTTTTTGCCCGTTCTCGAACATTCTGGCCTTTGTGGTGAAAATGTCATCATCGGCGTCTTCCCCGAGACATTTGCCTCAAGTTTCATCACGAGAACAGCTGGGTTCACTGAGGTACCCTTGGCCGCAGCTTGTTCGGCTCGGTTTCTTGGTTTCGCTGACTTCAGCGAGTTTGCTCGCCTTGCTTGCAAATTGTGCAGCGGCCGTTGCTAGGAGAAGCAGCTTGCAACTTGAAGTTGATGACAGGGGAAATAGCTCCTGCGCCCTGGCGTCTCGCCGGCAATTCCAGTCTCTCTCAGCCTACCAGCCAGCTCCTGATTATTTTCAGTTTCTTTGCAGCTTCTACTGTAAGAGTCAAATCTGATTGGCTGCGGCTCTCCCGCTCCTCCTCTGGCTGTCATTGACGTCGCGCCCGTCGCTGGTTACTACTCGTGGTAAAACAGTGGCTCTAAAGAGGTTTCGGTACCGAATGAAGAAGCGCTTGCAAGCATGCATGGAGCTGGCCCTTCATACACCGGTTCGAAGGACACACCGGAGGCCGCTGCGGCATTCTCCGCGGTGGCGTGCACCCCGAGACAACGGAGGCGTCGCTTCGCCAGTCAGACTTGCCGAGGAGACGACCCCCTCACGCGCGCAGGAAGAAGTCCGTTCGGACAGGACAGACGCAGATGGACTGTGAGAACGCACTCGCCGGCCGGGCCGGGGGCGGGCTCCCCGCCGGGCGCCGCGCAGCAACGGGCCGGCTCGGGCGGCGCGGCGGAGACCGCGTTGAGGAACTGCGCGATGTTCTCGACGACGGCGTGCAGCCTTGGGGAGGGCGGCCCCACCCGCCGCGCCTGCCGGTCGCGGCGCCGGCGTGGGCGAATGCGGCAGCGCCGGCGCCGGCGTCCAGCTGGAACCAGCCGACGGCTCCCGGAGGAGTGCGTGCGGGGGGTGCACGTATCCGAACCAATTTATGGGGACTGCGAGGCAGACTAGTGCAGATAGAGCGTGCTCGTCGAGTGCGGAACACGCGAAGCGACGCGCGACTACGAAGGGTGCCATCGGGATGATTCGGACGAGTCATTCCTGACAACTGATCATCTACGTAGGCAGAGTGTGACTTCAGCTGCAGCTCCACTGCCATTTTCTTCTCAGGCAGTGCTCACCGCCACATTTCTTCAGAAGATAGTCTCCTTTCGCAGACGCCGACACTTTCCTTCCTCCTTCTCGTTGACGGTACTGGCAAAACAGCCTACGGTAGCCAGCGGTTGTACCGAAGACTACAGCCAGTGACACCCATGTGAAACGCGGTCGCAGCGAAACCCCCGGGTTTTGAGTGAGAGAAAAGCTCAGTGGAAGAGATTTAGGTCGCAAAAAGTAGGTTTTGATTGCCGAGAGTACCCTAAAAATGAGATTTCAGAAGGTTTGGCTGGTTTTCAACCAACCAGGAAAATTGACACGAAAACCACAACTTTGTGTCAAAAAATTGTGTCCATTTCTGACACACTGTGTTTTGTTGTGTCGCACAAGCCTTCAATCCGAGCCATTTTTGAAAACTTGGCTAGCCCTCGGTTGAGTGTCCCCTCTACTCACTGCCAAACACACACATCTACAGGTGAAAATCCGAACCCGCGTAACTTTACAACCTTCCACGCCCGCACGCACCTGCAGTCGCAATTGAACAAGGCCGTAACGTTTGCAGACCAAGCTGCGAAGGGCGACAAGCATCCAAAGGACTTCATTATCTTCGACCGCCAGCACTTTAGCCTCAAACGCACGACGAAGGACAATACCGGCGAGGCCGTGTACAAGGAGAACACCGTGTTCCCGACGCTTGCGTTTCCGTCTGACCATGGCATCGTGTCGGCCGTGCTCGCTCCTTTTGAATAGGACCGTGCCGGCTTACGGCACTCATCATATCGATTGACTGCCATCGGAGTCACTCGCCACCCTGGCATCTTGCTGAGCTGAGGCCGTTCGTTTTCAGGGCAATGCCAGAAGACGCACCTCGACGCCAGTTGTACCCCCAGGCAGCCTGCACCACATTCCGGATATCCGTAGAACACTCGTTCAAGCGTGGGCCTGTGTTCACTTGCCGACGAAGGCATTGCTTTATAGCATACACCGAGTGATACGCTGCGTTGAGAGCTTCATTCGAGCGATGTTCAGGAATTATACAATGCGATGTCGGCTGGTATGTTAAAAACCTCAAAGCGTACTACAGAGAGGTGCCGTGTTCTTCACGCTTGCGTTTCGGACCTACCGCTAGGACTGCCCTCGGAGGCATTCAATGTGTTGCACCCGTCTCGAGGGCTGCATATCACACACGCTGGTCCGTCGTTCGACCACGACATCGTATCTTGTGAACATGAAAATGTAATCGAAGCGCGAGCCGTTTTCACCGTCATTGTTCAGTTGGTGCTATTCGTCCGATACTTCTTTTATCCGTGTGAGTCCTAACTCCGGAAATGCTCTTTGAATGCGCACCTGCTCGGAAGGAAGTAGTCCTGGCGGCCTCCCGCTGTAAAAGAAGTAACCGTGTTGAAATGTGCTGATTCGCCTGTGCTTCTTCGAACGAAGCCAAGGCGAATCCCGGTTAGCGCGGAGGATGTAAGCGTTCACCATTTATTCCCATTTTACGTTTGTGTTGTTTCACTTCCCTCTAGCCTCAGTAGAAAATGTGCCGAGGGGCGTCTACGGCATTTATTTTCACCTCAAGTTACGCACGGAGAGAATGAGCAGATTGCTTCCAGATTCGAAGGAGGCACGACCGCTCTCTCCACACAACGCCGACACCCAAGCTCGGCACCCAAGCACAGTTTCCGAAAAATACCGCAAATCGCAAATCGTGGTGACGACGTTTTCCTGCGCGTGTTAGGCAAACCCCCGTTTTTCACATGTCTTCCCCCCGGCCGACCCCGGTTTGCTGATTTTGACGTAAAATGTTCCCCTGAATGCGCGCCAGAGATGTATTTAGGCCCATTGGCTCTCAGTGGTAGGTATGGTGGTACTAAGGGTGTACGTGTACACACCCGTACTGCGTAGGTGGTGATACGGTCCCAACACCACCCCAGGGTGACCTCACAGGCCGAGATTACGAGCTCGCGGATGCTATCACAGCATCTCGTGGACCATTTGAGGAGCGGTATCTACCACATACCACTACGTAGTGCCACACATCGACGGAAACAGCAAACAGAGCATCTTTTGAAGACCAACCGCTACTTCTTTCAATCAGCTCGACCGTGAGTTCGTTCCCCTTTCGCACCAAGGGCGCGCGTGGGAGACCCGGCTGGCTGACTGTGAGGCGTCATACCTCGGTCTATTCTTTGATGACATGAGTTCCGCACCATGAAGCAGGGTACGTTCGAGCCCCTCTTCTAAAGTCGTGCACCCCCTTCTTTTTTCTCTCGTTGATGCACCACACATGCATGTGGTGGCAGTGTTCTGCCTAAAGCACGGCACTACAATCCCCTCTCTCCCTACTCCCCACCAACCTAGCCTACCGTTGGCAGACTGAGTGACAGAGAGAACGATCCATCTGTCGGCGTCGCCAGTGTGTGTATCGCTGCGCGCACCCGCGTGGCTGATCGCCTAAGAAAAGAGATGAGGAACCACGCCCCATATTCAAAGGAGCTAAGAAGATGAAGGTGATCTTGAAAAAAGGAAGCAGACTTTCGCCCTACAAGCCTCAGCTGAGACAGTGTGACAGCTGGCCAGTGTGCCTCCGGCAGCCCTGCGGGCCGAGGCTCTCCGGGACTCGAAATGGGTATACTGCACTCCGGACTCCCACTCCGGATTGCGGGGGTGGTTTTGCGGTCGTTTGTGCGGTCCTCAGCCCCGGCACCGGCCAGCTCAGGGGCCAGCCCCCACACTGGCTGGGATCGTCCAGTACTCGCCGATGCGAAGGAGAAGCCAGCACTCGTGCGCTAGCCGACACCTTCCCACATAGTCCGTTCCGCTTTCGTTCCCGCGGTGAATGACTAAGTTCTTTTGTAGCGGTCTTGCTCTATTACAAAGCCTTCCGCGCTGTGCACAAAGGACACACCCATAGACACGCGGCATTTCTGCATGTTCCCTTCGGATATCGTACCCGCGGCAGGCGTTGCCCTTGTAGCGCTTTCAGCCTTTCTAAAAGTTTCGGCGTTAATTTGTTGCCCTTTTCTTTCTTCGGTCCGGGCCGGAGATTCGAAAAACGAACACAATGGCGGAGATGAGTATTATTGCCTCCCATTTGAAGCCTTCTTCTCCCAGACAAAGACTCGCGTTCGGAATTCTCCGCCGGCTACTCAGGCATGGGTGCCATGCTGCTGCTTTTCAGCCCAGGAAAATGCAAAAAGGGAGTGAATCACTTCCGTGGTCGCCCCACTGCTGCCCCCCACACTACTACGGCGGGCGCGTAAGTCGTTACGTCGTCGGCGCGGTGCAAGCCGCAGAAAATGCTTCCGTGGATGATGGCGCCGCCGGGGGGGTCGTTTTGGTGTAAAGTGGTAAGGGGGGGTTTGCTTTGTTTTTCTCTTCGTTCATGGAGGCTCGCCCCCAGGCAATCCCAACTGGCCAATCACGGTGTGTGGGGTAACTCCGCGAGGCAGCCACGGTTGATGAGAGAACAGGCCGGCCCAGAAGGCCGCCCCACCGGACCGAAAAGAAAATACCCGGCCGAAATGTTCCCGGAGAGCGTTCGTTTGCCCTTGTGGAGTTCCTCGATACGTTGCGAGAGTCCGAGCGACGGGCGGATCTGGGTGCCTTCTGCTAGCTGCTAGGAACCGTCCGCGAGGCTCCCGTCAGTGCGTTACGCCGCCCGAGCCCACTTAGACTCGTGCGCCGAGTAGAAGATCGCTGTGTCTGACATGAGCCTGCGAGCGTTTAACCACGTCAGGCCAGCGGGAGCAAGGACGTTGTCCGAAGACGCCGACACTTACCCTTCGCTGACGATGCCGCGGGTCACCTCCTCAAATCATTCCTTCCTGGTCGATCCGAGCAAAACTGTTGCAGCAGTTGGAGACACGGGATCTGAACGTGAATTGAAAGGGCGCGCTTCGAGAAACTAGACTGGGCCCGGCTTAGAGGTAGCCTTCCGGCACTGTCCGATCGAGCGGCCGTCAGGAACTAGGAAAGGGAGTTCTTCTCGTGGAGAGAGAGGGGGAGATCTCCTAGGAATGCAAGGCTCTCAAACATTGCGAGCAGTGCGACCCGCTGCCCGAAGCATGTCCCAATTGAATTTGAAACAGTCTCAAAAGGGCCGAAAACGAGAGACACAACGGGAGAACCGGGCAAGCGCTCGGGCGCCTGACTCGAAGCTGTCCGTACAACTCGACAGAGCCGGAAGAGCTGGGCAGGCCCACACCTTTTGACTTGTTTTATGTGATCTCTCTCTCTCTCTCTCTCTCTCTCTCTCTCTCTCTCTCTCTCTCTCTCTCTCTCTCTTCTCTCTCTCTCTCTCTCTCTCTCTCTCTCTCTCTCTCTCTCTTCTCTCTCTCATTCTCTCTCTCTCTCTCTCTCTCTCTCTTTCTCTCTCTCTCTCTTCTCTCTCTCTCCTCTCTCTCTCTCTCTCTCTCTCTCTCCTCTCTCTCTTTTCTCTCTCTCTCTCTCTCTCTCTCTCTCTCTCTCTCTCTCTCTCTCTCTCTCTCTCTCTCTCTCTGTGTGTGTGTCACTTGTCAAACTTCCAGTGGAATGGCTGGTAGGCAGAACTGGGATGATCCGAATGAGCATGAGCCCGCGGCTTGGCTCACGTGGTTTGCGGATTGCTGCAGGCAGCGGGCGACACATCCGCCCAGGAAAGCGATCATCGCCCAGACCCGAAAGGTCCTGCAGGAGAAGCGGTACAAGTCCAGCAGCGGGGGCTGGGTTGATCTGGACGACCTGCTCGAGAAGGCGCCCCGGGGAACGGTTTCGCGGAGGGCCGCGGGTGCCAGCGCCCCGGCCGCGGGCCTGGCGCCGGGAGGCGGGACGGCGCGCGCGGTCGTGTCCGTGGTCAACATGGACTGCGTCCAGGCGGCCGTTGCGCTGCAAAAGAGGCTGGGTCGCCCGGTTGCAATGCTGAACATGGGCGCGCCGTCGGGTCCTGGCGTCGGTCCCCAGGGGGCGCAAGAGGAGAACTTGCACCGCCGGAGCAACCTGATCCAGTGCACGCTGGGAAGGCGGGAGCTGTATCCGATCCCGGACGATGGCTGCCTGTACCATCCGGACGTCGTTTTCTTCAGGGGCTCCGAAGCGGACGGGTACCCGTTTTTGCCGGTGCCGGACATGGTCTCCGTCGTCACCGCGGCGGCCGTGAAGGGCGTGTTCGACGCCGCGGCGGAGAAGAGGACCGCGCAGAAGATCCGCGCCGTCCTGGGCGCCGCCGCAGAGTTCGGCCACGGGGCCGTGGTGCTGTCCGCGCTGGGGTGCGGCGCTTTCCGGAACCCTCCGGCGGTGGTCGCGCGGCTGTTCCGGGCCGCCGTCGACGCGGAGTTCCGCGCGGTGTTCACCCACGTCGTTTTCGCCATCATCGAAGACCACAACTCCGGCGGCGTCAACGGGGCCGCCTTCGCGGAGGCGTTCGACTGCTCGGTCCTGCAAAATCTTGAGGATGGGTCGGTTTGATGCCATCCTGTCTGCTTTCTGTTCCGGTCGGCCATCGGTGCGGTGTACCGCGTCTTTGCCACAGTCGACGACCACAACACCAACGGCGTCAACGGGGCCGCGTTCGCCCAGATTTTCGACTGCTCTGTCCGACAAGATCCCGAGGATGCGTCGGTTTGATGCCATCCTGTCTGCTTTCTGTTCCGGTCTGCCATCGATGCGGTGTACCGTGTCTTTGCCATCATCGATGTTAAGTTCGTACTGAATGCGAATGACAGAGAACTAATTAGTCTTTATTTTCGAATAGTCGACCTCGGCGACCGCGCCGGAAACGTCTTCGTAGAAGAACTCTCACGTACGCTACGTACAGAGCAAGGCTTCCGAAGAAAGTTTGTTTGTGCGATTTGACCTGTACGCGTTCAGGTTACACCGCTGCCAACGTTCCTTTTTAGCTGTAACAAGTATGCTCACTAAGGTGGTTACTGGTTATCGCAAAAAAGATAGTACGAAGCTGTTATGTCTTGCAACACAGGGAGCCGCGCAGGGCTTGCGCCATCACTGCCGTATGAGACGTGGAGTTGACTGCGACAATAATAGGTGGCGATTACTGCGACTTACACATATGAACAGCCAAAACTACGCATTACGCATTTGTTTTCTGCGAATTGGGCACACCGGGTGCTGCCGAGTTCCTAGCCATGCCTCGCAGCGCCGTGTGGGCAGAGCCGTTCTACTTCCCACATGTTTTGCGATAAAGTTCAGCTCAAGGCTCCAGCCGCCAGAGACCGGAATGACCGGAGATGATCGAGTCTTTTACACCAGACGGACAGCATCTCTCCTATCTGCCAACTCTATTCAGGATCTTAAGACGGGGAGCGTGGGCCCGTACACACTCACGCTGATGCATCGTTCAGCGAGATGAGGACCCCTTTACTCGAAGTAAGTATCTTCTCACTCCGATCTTTTTAAGACGGGGGTGTCCTTCGAGTCCTCTAGACGAAGAGAAAAGCAGCAAGCAAACGACCTCCCGCCCATGGATGGCAGGGTGGGCTTTGATATCAGCTCGAGGCTTCCGACCGCCAGAGATGCGAGGAGGGGCGATCGTGCAGATACGGACAGCGCGGACGGCGACCCGGCTGCCAGCATGCCGCCGTTGAATGTGCAGTTCGACGAGCGGAGCTATCACTGTACTACCTTGGATCATTCCGCCCACCATCATCTTTCTCTCCCGCTTCGGTTAGGCTCACGCCAGCGACTTCGCGGCGTGGACCACCCACTCCTACGCATGCCTGGCTTTGGGATACCATACCGCGGCCAGATATGGATGGATCGCTTGAGCATCATCCATTTTCGGAACCGGTCCATCCGGCAGGTGAGTTGAGTACACACACATTATCGGATGCCGACTTCCACGGCCCATCACTATCTATCTTTTTCTTTGCTCCGCGCCCACGGCGCAACGACTTGCGCCCGCCGTAGTAGTACGGGATAGTAGTGGGGCGACCGGATACTCCTCGGAGAGATGGTCCCTGCACTCTAACTCGTCTCTCTCTCTCTCTCTCTCTCTTTTTTTTTGTATAAGCACCTGCTTTGTAGGAAATACTTGAGGAGGCTGCCAGCAAAAGATCAAAGGAGGTAAATGTGCTGTAGCCCACACGAAACACACACGGTGAATCTGGGTTTAGTGGCCGGCGTAAGCGTTCAACAAAAAGACCCAATTAGTTGTATTGTTTTCTTCCCCTCTAGCCTCCTTCGAAGTAAGCACAAGGCAGCCCCTCGAGTATTTGACCCCCCGTCATCTGCCAACACATATCCAGGGGCACACTCAAGACGGGTGCGACCGGCACCCGGCCTTGAGCCGCGCCGCGTCCCGCGGATAGAGAGAAGAGAAACAAAGCAACGAAACCTATGGCCACCCCGCCGATGGGCTGGCAGGGTGGGCTCGGGTTCAGTTCGAGGCTGCAGGCCGCGAGGGACGCGAAGAGAGTGTCCGGAGACGACCGGGCTGATGGATACGACGCGTACGCCGCGGAGGGCGCCGAAAGCGTCCTGCGGACGCGGCTGCCGGCCGCCGCGGTCGAAAGCGCGGCCCGGCGGGCGGAGCAGAGCCACCGCGTCTCCGAGAGCTCGAAGCGGATGATCCAGGAGTCGGTCGCGTGGGTCGACCAACCCATCGCGTCGCTCTCCCGGTCGAGCGTCGCGTCGTCGGCGCCGTCTGGCGGCGGCGCTTCGCCGCATTCGACGCGCCACCCGCCGTACAAAATGCGCGAAGACGCAGACCCGTCCGCGGGCTCCCCGGCTCCTTCGCACACCAACAGCAACGGCAGCACGCGCACGTTCCGCGAAGCGGTCATTGCCCGCGCCCACCAGTTCAGCTCCAGCCGGCCGCCGCCCGAGGCGCCGGAGCCGCAGTCGGCGGCTGCGATCAGCCAAGCGATCCACCGCTCCCTAGGATCGATGTCGATGCGTGCCGGGTCTGGCCCGGGCTGGGAGGCGGCAGGGGACACACGGGGCGTCCAGCCGGGGCGGGTTGGCGGGCTGAGCCCGTCTGAGCTATCGGAGCGGGCTGCGAGCGTGCAGCAGAGCATCCAGGAGCACCTGCAGAAGCTGCGGTCCCGCGCCGCGGCATCCGTAGAGGCCGCGAAGGCGCAGGGGCTCCCGCAGCAGCAGCAGCAGCAGCAGCAGCGCCGGTACCCGCCGCCCGCCGCTGCGGCGGCGGGCATTCCGCAGCCCCGCCCGTTCAAGTCCGCGTACGAGGTCTCGCCGGTGTCCCGGCCGCTGACCCTCGTCGTTAGCCCCGAGCGGGTTGTCCTCCCCCCTGAGCCCGCGCTGGCCGACGCAACCGGCGCGTACCAGTCGCAGCGGCAGCGGCAGTACCAAGACGCCGTCGCGAAGTACAAGGCGAAGCCCTTCGGCGGCGTCGACTGGGCTGCGGGTGCGACTCCTCGGGCGATCGACGCCGACGGCACCGAGAGCGACGCGGAGAGCGACGAAATCCGGCAGAGCGGCGACGAGTGCCGAATCGAGGAAGCCAGCGAGTCAACCATCGACGTCGTCCAAGAGTCCAACCAGACCGACTTCGCCCCCTCCTGCTTTTTCCCGTCGCGCTTCCCGTCGAGGTCCGGGTCCGACGCGTTCGCTTTTCCGAGCAGCGCGCGGTCGTCGCCGGTCGAGCCGGCGCCGGGGCGCGTGCGGGTCGATCACTCACCGCACCCCGCGCCGGAAGCGGCGCCGGCGCAGCGGCCGTTCGTGCTCAACGCGGACACGACCAGCGAGCACACGCCGTCGTCACGCGCGACGCCGGTCCTGCCGCCGCCGCCCCCCGAAGAGGCCGGCCACGCCGCAGCCGAGAGCCGCGGCGGATCTCCGGTATCGATCCACATGGCCGACCCCGCAAAATCCGCCGCCCGGCAAAATGCAGCCGCAGGAAACGAACGGTGGCAGCACCTGCAGACCGGTGCACCTCCACCCCCCCTTGAAGAGGCGGGCCGCGCCGCGGCCGAGAGCCGGAGCGGGTCTCCAACATCTATCGCCGTCCGGCAAAATCGAGCCGCCGGGGCGGAGCGGTGGCAGCACCTGCGGACCCACCCCGGCGCACCCCAACCCCCCCTTGAAGAGGCGGGCCGCGCCGCGGCCGAGAGCCGGAGCGGGTCTCCGATATCGATCAACGCGGCCGACATCGCCGTCCGGCAGACCCGGGCCGCCGAGGCGGAGCGCTGGCAGCGCCTGCAGGCCCACTCCGCCGAAGCGTCGCGGCTCGGCCTCCGCCGCCCGCACCACGACGAAATCGACCGGCTGCTCGCCCTGCGCGGCGGGTTCGAAGAGGACGAGAAGAGCGTGCAGATGTGCGAAGTCGGGCTGCTGCTCGAAAAAAAGCTGTTCCTCGGCAAACTGGCGGAGATCCGGCGGTACGCCGAGGCGCGCGGGCGCGAGGTGAAGCTCGTCCGCGCGAGGTCGCGGGGGGCTGAGTACGACGAGAGCGACCTCTTGGACGCCATCTGCAGCGTGATCCAGTCCTTTTGAGGCCTCGTGAATGCTGTGAAGAAGTGAGCCAGCTCGTCTCTGATATCAATCAACACGGCTGATCTCGCCATGCGTCGAAGCAGAACGGTGGCAGCGTCTCGAGACATACTCTGCTGAAGGTCTCGCCTCTTTGGCCGCAGAGGAGAGCCTGCGTAACGGCCTACCACATCTAAGGATGGCACCAGGCACGCATATTGCTCAACAGCAACACTGCTGGGGCGGCGAAGAGAAACAGCCTCGACACCGTGTGCAGACGTGCGCAGCGGGTTCGAGGAGGACGAAGAGCGTGCAGATGTGCGAAGTTGGGCTGCTGCTCGACGGAGAAAGGCTGTTCCTCGGCACGCTGGCGGACATCCGGCGGTACGCCGAGGCGCACGGGCGCGAGGTGAAGCTCGTCGAGCGTGCAAGGTCGCGGGAGGCTGATTACGACGGGAGTGACCTCCTGGACGCCATCTGCAGCGTGATCCAGTCCGTTAGTGCAATTCGTGAATTTCTCTGCAGAAGTAACCCAACTTGTCTCTGATACCAATCAGGATCTGAAGTTTCCCACCAAAGCGTTAGCCGCAGCCGTTGGCCCCGCAGTCGCGTAAAAAAAAGAGGGCCCACAGCGTTACAAAGCGGCGATCCCCCGCGAGGCGTGCTCACCCACCGGCTGGAGCACCCCCTGCAGCCCCCACTCTGGTGCCGCCACAGAGCCGCAACCTGCAGCGCGCCTCCGAAGTGACTTACGCCCGCCGTCGCAGTACGAAGAGAAGTAAGGCGACCGGAAACTCCCCGGAGAGATGGTCCCTGCATTCTAACTCGTCTCTCTCTCTCTCTCAATCAACACGGCTGATCTCACCATGCGTCAAAGCAGAACGGTAGCAGCGTTTCGTCTCGGCCTCTCGCCCGCAGAGGAGAGCCTGCAAATATTTGTTTGTGCGATTTGACCTGTACGCGCTCAGGCTGAGCCGCCGCGAAGATTACTTCTTGCCTGTGAAAAAGTATGCCTCTCTACGGTGGCAGTCACTGGTTATCGCAAGGACAAGGTAACAGGGGCTTCCCGGCCAACTTTTCAGTACATTTTTTTTACATAAGCGCCAGCTTGAAAGGAAATGCTCGACGATGCTGCCCGACAAAGAACAGAAGGGATCCCAAGTGCTGTAACTACCGAACCACGTGTTGAACGGACGTGAGGTCATGCGGGTCTACCCCTACACGACAAATCACACAAACACAACAGGTCAAAAGTCCTGAGTGAGAAAATCCATTCGGAATCGAAGCAGCTACGTCGAGTATTTTGAAGGGTACGTTTCCCGGAGTTCAACGGCTGCATGAGAAAGTTGCACGAGACACCAACCAGAAAAGGTGTCAACGCAGCGAGGGGTGTTCCTTCATTTTCACCGTCGTAGGTGGGGTAGTTTGGTGCTGGTCGCCTGTCGCTTCGTATCTCAGTGTACGGACCCTCGAACTCCGGAAATGTTCTTGGTCCAAAGCCTTTCTTTTCAAAAATGCATGTCAACCCCTGCTCAACATGCATGCGCGTGGGGGGCCTAAGACTAAATTCAAAGCGAATTTCTTCTTGGTGTCGGTCGCAACACTTACAAACATGGCTAGCCGTAGTTAAAGTGTATAAGCATACCTGCTACCCTCTTACTACCCGCCTCACAGCCTCAATGGTCAACCAGAGACCCTAAAACACCGAACCTCTATACCACAATAACCGCTAAAAAGAAGTTCGTACTTCCGCCGCCCCGCGTGTTCGTTCTTCACACGTTGTAGATGCCGTGGCGGCAACAAGTACTCAAAAACCTACTAGATTCCTGCTCATGCCTTATCGTTTCTCCCCCCCCCAGACCCGGCTGGCGGAACTTCCACTCCCGCACCCTCCACGGCCTGTGGGGTTACGGTCTTTCTTGTCTTCTGCACGTCCGAGCTTGCGTGGTCCCGTGGACATCAGGTCCATCCCGAGACGTTTCTCCCGGTCAGAACCTTCGGGATTCGTACCGGACTATGAAGGGCGGTCCTTCGGATTGAAATTTGCCCACGCCTGGGCAGACGGAGAGCTGGGCAAGAAAATTCCACCGCCACCGTTTAGATGGGCCCCAATTAGAACCTTCTCCGCCCCTTTTTCGTTCGACGTTCGAAGCCTGCGTTACAAACTGCGGCGGCTCAAAACCAAAATACGAGCATGCGAGAAAATCTGCACCATGTTGACAGGCCAGGCACCCACGATCCTTTTCGAAAACGGGCGCAGTGCACGGGTGGTTCTGACTTCTTTCGACGCCTCCTATCCGGAAAGGACTTTTCATGAACCAGGCGGAGGCGGTGCCGGGAGAGTTCGACAGAACGTGCCGCGCGGTCGAGGCGCAGCGAGACTGCGCAATCTGCTTCGTCGAAGCGCTCAAGACGGTGTGGTTGGTGAGATGGGGCACGAAGTGCAAGATAGTGCGAAGAAGAAGGCGGAGAATGTGGAGGTGTGGCGGGAGAAGAGGTGGCCAAGAAGGGTGAGCAGAATCAATGAGAATTTTTGTGTTCATCTGGGTACCTTGCAAACCCCCCTCAGCAGACTGCTCGCACGGACGATTACCCACGATTCCTTCCGCTATTCCTGGAGTGCCATCCGGTATTGCGCGACGGAAGTATTACGACGTCTTCACTATCCAAAAGTCTTCTGTTCCAAAAGTGTACTGTGCATGTCGCGCGCATCCGTGATCCAAGATGATCCCCGCAGCGTGCAAAGAGACAGCGTCCGAGAATGGGGGGGTGGTTGGACAACGACCACCAGCGATTCATGGAATTCAGGGAGGGCCAGCTTGGCCAAGGACTCAACCGTTGAAATAAACAGGGAACCCGCCGAGAGAGACAACCCCCTCGACTCTGAAAAAGAAGTCAAAAAAAGGAACAAAAATGCCGCTGATCCTCAGTCTTGCCGCAAGCCTCGCTCTCAGCCAGGTTCTCGACATCATCGGGCCGCAGGCTCCGATCGCGTTGGCTATGTACAACGGTGAGACGTGCACGACCGACGTGTATTCTTTCCACGTGCACTGGTGCCACGACCTGCAGGCGGGCGCTTCTTTCAAGACGCAGAAGTCGTGCGACTACGGCAAGCGCACGTTGTTCGACGTCGTGTACTACAATGACAGCTCGAACTGCGGCCAGACGGGCTCGGAGTATCACACCGTCACGACTCTGGAGGCGAACAAATGTACGACGATCGACGAGCTCATCTCGTTTCAGTTGAATACTTCGGCAGAGGTGACCGAGAACAACTTCTGCGCCGTGGTTGACGTGCTGTTCGAGCAGTCGCAGGCGGAGGTGCTGCAGAAGGAGTACACGAACGCGAACTGCAGCGGCGAGTGCGTCGACGAGTGCAACCCGTCGTTCTTGTTCCCGTTGACGGCGATTGCCCGGTACGTGCCGGACAGCTGCGAGCCGGAGTGCGAGGGGAGGTGCTGCACGAACTTGGGGGTCTCAGGCTGCTCGTCGACCGACGCCTCGTACTGGAAACACATGATTACCTGCGTCGGTGATGCGATCGTGGGGGTGAAGGCAACCTATGGGGTGGACTGCATCAACGCGACCGATTTGGTCGAGATCGCGTATTACGACGGGGTTTGCAGAGCGGGAAAGGTCGACGGGGAGTACGTCACCTCGACCCTCAGCGCGTCTTTCGTCGAGGCCACCTGCAACCTGGTCAACAAGGGCGGGGCCGGCAGGTTGGTCGCCCAGCAGACGTTCGCGGCCGAACTCGCCGACTACACCTTCGACTACGACTTCTCCGACCCGGCAAGCGCACTGGCCGTCCCAGTGACTCTGCTGGCGGTCGCTCTCGCATCCATCTTCGCGTAGACGCAGACCATCCTGCACCAGCCCTCTCTTCTCCACGCTCAAAAATCCAACGCGAGAACGAGGAGTCGGGCATAACAGTGCTCGCCGAGCAGTTACTGCAAGCGGCGGGTTTTGTCCAGGGATTATCCTGCATGGTTAAAAAAAGGTTTCTTCACCAACCCTTGCCAAATTTGCCACCTGAAACCACGGCCAGGATTTGGGCTCAGGGTAGTGCGGTCAACGAAAACTCTAGTTTCCCTTTCTACTTTCTCCTACTCTCGCGGTGTACGGTTTTTATATTCTGGTCTACAGCAAAGTGGCGAAGCAGCAACACGCTCACGAAGGTCGCATACCAGGATTATACAGGCCATCAAAAAAACCTCGCTCAACGTGGAAAAAAATACTCGAGGGACTGCCTTGTGCTCATTTCGAAGGAGGCTAGAGGGGGAGAAAATAATACAACTACAAAGTGGGTCCTGTGTGTTTTGTTGAACGCTTACGCCCGCCACTGAACCCAGATTCACCTGTGTTTCGTGTGGGCTACAGCACATTTACCTCCTTGGATCTATCGCAACTGGCAGTCTCCTCAAGCATTTACAAAGCAGGTGCTTAAACAAAGATTTTCACCAGGGCATTAGCTTCCCATTCCAAATTTCGTCAGCTGACGGAATTTGGAAATCCGGGCGGCTCAGAAAGTGAAAAGAAAAAGTGCAAAAAACGACCTTCGATGAAAAAGTCGTGGGGGTCCAGTGGAGGCGTGGGTTAGGCCGCTGTGCCAGGAAGCTGGCTGGCGGTCAGGGGCTTCAATGGGTCGCCGCTGGGCATGGTGGGCTAGCTGGCAGAAGTTTGGGGCTGCCGTGGGGGTTGAGCCGAGTGAGAGAGTCGAGGCGCAGAAGCAGCCCGGAATTCTTGACAGATTCTTTCTGAGTCGACGCAACTGCCTTGTCCGTGTGATCTCCGGTATTTCTGGCTTGTGTGTTGTTTCATGACGGTTGTCAAGAAAGCGAAGACCGCGGCTGTCCGCCCTGCTGTTGCAGATTACTGCCAAGTGTTCTTGAATGATCCCGGCACACTGCTAAAGTACCCCAACACTCGCCTTCTTCGCATGGCTCTTTTGCTTCCGAAGGACAGTCTCTGTGATGGACAGTAGTGACAACCACAAAGAGGTGCAGCCTGTCGGATACATAAACGTGCAGTTGTGCCGCAACTGGGATTTTTAGTAACTCCGAGCAACTTTTGGACAGTTACGTGGGAGGAATTTTTGTATATAAGGCCCTGCATACACCACATAGGGCTAGCGTCAGTTTCAATTGTGAGGAAAATCCTCACATTCAGGGGATTAGCTTCTATATCCACATTTGGACCGTCAGTCCAAATTTGGAAAGGCCGTCGAGAAAAAAGTATATAAAAAATGGGACTACACCACCACCAAGCCCCGGCAGAGTGGCCACTGTGCAATCCGAGGCCCTCTCAGGGCCCAGCCTTGTCGTGAAGATATGTCGCGTCGCGCTGCATTGAGCCTATTTCCTGGGCTGCAGGTCTTTCGAAGAATTCGGCGAATACAATGTATCGAATGGGTCGGCGGGTGTGAGGCAACTTCTGTTCGCGCTGCCCTTGCGACAGGGTGGTGGAGGAGGGGAGCAGCTTGGATGTCTGTGCATGATGGGCAATACCGTTTCTTCGGGCCTGGAAATTTGGTGTACCATACCGTTTTTTTCCGGCTCGCTACGCGAGCCGAAAAATTGATTACTAGTATTTGAGGAACACTGAGTGAAGATGACCAATACACTACATTAGACACACATGTTACGACCATTAGTTAGAGTGCGTAGTGTGTAACTCCACTCTTCTACTGTACTCAGAGACAAGATGTTGTGGTACCGGGGGTTCCAGTCGACAAATCCTGGCTGCTGCTACCGTGACATAGAGGCTGAGGCCGGAGAGGTGGCAGAGACCCGTGCTACACTGGCCGGTGAGCCCCCTAAGTGCAGAAACTGCTGAAAAACAGTGAAAACGCAAAAAGCCGTTAGCGGTCCAAATTTGGAAAATGGGCTGGAGACCAAGCTAATGCCCTGCTCACATTTTGAAAAAAAAAAAAAAAAAAGGAAAAAAAAAAAGGAGCCAGCACGAGCTGCTGTTGTTGACAAAAAAAAAATCTGGGGAGGAAACTGGTGTCACATCCTCTAGTCCACCTTGGAAAACGGAAGAATCCAAAAGAAATATGCGTTTTTTTTGGGAACCCTGGGGGCCAGCCCCGTGGTGTATGGGTCAAACTGGGTCCAACTGCTGGTGGGGCCTAGCTAAAGTCTCATCATCAGGGGGGGACAGTCATAAACACGTCACCAAGAAACATACCCAAAAAAAAATTGCCGCTGCGCGGGGCCAAGAAACTACCCCCCCCTCACAAGTGTATCCAAAAAAAATTTGCCGCTGCGCGGGGCCTGAGTCAACAATAATAAGCCAAAACAGTTCTTATACAAGACGGGGAGGACGCGATCTAAAGCACGGGGGTCCTCGGTGAACCGCCCCTGGTGCAGTCGGTCGGGGGGCCAACCCACTGCACCGGGATGGGCACGGTGCAACAGCGAACAGAGGCTTTTCTTCCGCGCAAACTGCACTTTTTCTGAAGAGCTTCTAGCCGAACCCCTGTTTTTACATTTCTTCGAGACAAAAAGTGCCCAACATAGCTTCCCCACCAGAAAATGGCTATCCCTCACATTATTTTCAGGTTGTACACGATTTTGAGGGTCACGCTAATACCCTGATACAACATCCAAAAAAAAAAAAAAATAGTTATAGCCAGCGGGTGTCGTGGGTGGGCAGCGGTAGTGGGTGGTCATGTGGTGGGAGGTCGTGGAGGTTGTGCAGTGGGTGGGCGGTGGGTATGTAGTGGGCAGTGAGTGGGTGGATGATGCTACAGTACGGTTACTGCACCTTTGGATCATCGTTCTAGCAACGTACACCCTCAATTTTGGAACCTGCTGCACTGGCCCATTAGCTTGGCAAAATTTCCGCGCCTGCGGCGCTGGCATTTTTGGCTTGTGTATGGTTTCATGTCTTGTTGCCAAGAAGACCGCAGTTGTCCGCTCTGTTCTCTGTGGTGGGCAGTAGTGACAACCACAAAGAGGAGCACCCTGTCGGGTACATGAAAGTGCACTTGACTCGCATCAACTTTGCCGCAGTCCCTGTGGACTACAAAGCGGCTATAGCGATTCTTGCTGTTTAGATACCTGCAGCGCTGACCCATTAGCTTGAAAAAATTTCCGCGCCTGCGGCGCTGGTATTAGCTTATGTAATGTTACATGTCGTGTTGCCAAGAAGACCGCAGCTGTCAGCCCTGCTGTCGCAGATAACCGCCAGGCCGACACTTGCCTTCTTCGCATGGCTTTTTTGCTTCCCGAAGGACAGTCTCTGTGGTGGACAGTAGTGACAACTACAAAGTTGCCACAGTCGACTACAAAGCGGCAAGCAATTCTTGCTGTGTGGCGCTACCTTCGATGAGCAAAACCCACTTGCGCGTGCCGCATTTCGTCCGAACACCCCACGCCTTCAGCACAGTGTCGGTCTGAGCTCCACACGCACCAAGTGCCACAAGGGCCCTGAAAAGTGCTCTGTACAACATTTGGTAGGATTTTACGTGGGGCTCAGAGCTCAAGCTACTTCCCTGATTTTCACCAGGGTTTAAGTTAGGGCCGGTTTTCCGGTTTCCAAAACCGGCTTTCGGCTAAACCCGGTTTTGGAAAAAAAAAAAAAAAAGTGGAATTCGCCCCAGCCCGGAACCGGCTTGTTCACTACTACACTGCACTGCTGCAGTGCACTACTATTCTGCACCGCGGATGGCATTCCAAATGACGTTCTTTCCTCGTACGTAGAGACCTTTACTTCTGGGGAAAGAAAGCTTGCATATACGTCTCTCGAAGACCTCAAAGCTGCCCAAGAACACGCCATGACCCTGAGAAAGAGTTGTGAAAAGAGCTGGTGGATCTGATGACCAGCGGTATTGCTACACGTAAACAAAGATTCCGAAGCCATCGTCTACCTCCCTGTTTGGGTCTCTGCTGTTTCCTCCCCTGACTTGCAGTTTACTTGTTGCACCTGTAGGCTTCTCCCGTTCTCTGTTTTGCAACTGAGCGGGCACGCTTGGGCGCAGCGGCATGGTGTTACCACGTTGCAGCATCGCTGGTGAAATGGCGGGTACATGTGTAGGGCAAGGAGGCGCGGCCGAAGGCCGATGCCGCCGCAGGCCGGAAACGTGGCCCCGGGGATGCGAATGAGGGCCGGGAACGCGTCCGAACCGCAGTGCAGCGCTGACAGGCAAAAACCGGGAAAACCGGGAATAGAGCTAAAAAGAAAATCCTTACTTAACCCCTGTTTTCACTCTAAAAGAAAAAAAAAAAAACTGAATTAATTTTGGGCTGGGGGTTGGGGTAGGGCCGGGTCACTACCAACCGGGGTCAGCGGCAAGAGGGTGAGCCAAGGCAGGGGAGGGATGAAGGGGGGGCCGAGGCAGGAGGGCCAAGGGGCGAAGCCATGGCGAAGCCATGGGGGCAGGATGAGTAAAAAAGGAGGCGGGGGAAGAGGAGGGCCAGGGGCGGGAGGGCCAACGGGTAGTGGGCGAGACGTTGACTACCAATTCTAATTAAATTTGGAATCAGAAATTGGACGTTGACTATCAATTCTAATTAGATTCGGATCCGACATTCGACGTTGACTACCAATTCTAATTAAATGTGGAATTCGAAATTGGACGTTGCTACCAATTCGAATTAGATTTGGGATTTGGCATCAGACGTTGACTACCGATCCGAATTAAATTTGGATTCAATACAAGAAGTTGACTGGCGCGGGAATTCTTCGCTGTACCGTACCGTGCGCTGGGGGGCGCTGCCCCCCAGGCCCCCCTCTCTCACAAATTAGTTTAGCCATTTTGTCTGATTCTTATTACCAATACTGAGGTTGGGTTGGGTTGGGTTGGGTTGGGCTGGGCTGGGCTGGCATGGTAGTGCTTGCCCCTTGCCTACCAATTCTAATTAATTTGTGGATCCCCCACGGACCCCCCGAGGGCGAAAAAGGACTTTTCTACAGAGAAGGAAAAGCTATATAAATCCCTGGGTGCGGTGGGAAAAAATAGATCGAAAAGACACCAGGTGGCCCTAAAGCGTGAATGTAAATAGAGATTTTGCCCAAATACATTTTTTAGCACTTTTTTGCACCAGGCTACAGCGAAGGTAACAGGAAGTTTCTGGACTTTCAGTCCACGGACGACGTCCGCGCTATGACGGCAGGAACGCAAGCAGACGCAGCATGCTGTGTGGCTCGGTTCGATGGTTTTGTTCGATGAAGAAGTGGTCAGAGATGTTTCGTGACCAAGCTAGGAAGCCTCTGAAGGTCTTAGCTTCATATTGGCAAGTGTTAACTCAACGCCATCCGAGTTCTTGTTGGAACTTGCATTGACTCTCTCCCCTACAACTGTTGCACAGTGCGTTGCTCAGGTGCTTCCGATTGTGATGATGGTGATGATCTTAGCGGCAGCGCTGGTACAACCTCCTTAGCACAACCGACAGAAAGAAGCGAAGAGTCCGACATTCCTCTGTCCCGAAAAATCTTTCACCCTCCCAACACGGTACACCGCAACTCCATGGCACGGCATGCAGCAAGAGTTTGGTTCGCCTTTTTCATTTGTTTTGCTCGTTATTACACGGAAGTCTTGCGGGCAGAACGTGGCCAGTCAACACAAGCCAAAGGACGAAGTTCTGGGTTCAGCCTACGAACCAAAACGGGTGCGAAAAACAGGCTGAAAAAGTGCAAGAAAACGTAAATAGGATCTTGGATTTTGCCCAAAAAGAACGTAAATAGGGCCACACGTGAAAGGCACCAATCTGTCTTCGTCCCACGGGATTGTCGCACAAGGGTCTTCGAGAGAAGAGCCGAATTTACAAGCAGAAGAGCAATGCTTCTGTGCACGTTGTTTATGGTAACAAGCTCGCTCGTCTATATCAGAAAAAGAAAGCATCGGATGACACCGTGCTGTGCTATCTCACTTGCAACAGAAGTTTCACACGGCTGTGCGCACAAATAGAGCCACCAGGAGGTTTTCTTTGCATTTCAGCTGCCAAAAGGAAGCTGAGTGGGCCCCTTTTTTTGGTTGTTACCTTTTCTTTATTTGCTTTTTCTGCTTCCTCTTGTTCCCCGCGATTTAACCAACTTTGGCCCTCTTTGCCGATCTGCCTAGGCATGTCCTGTCGGACTGTTAGAGCTACGAGAATTGTGGTGGCAGGCAGCCGCAGTATTTAACAGCAAACAAAATTGCCCTTTCTTGCTCTAAGAGAACCCATTCATGAACCGTCACACGGAGACCCTAAACCCCCGGAATTTCAAGCGAACTTTAACTCTAAAAACTAACCGAACTTTCACTCTAAAAACTGCGGCACCATATTGAGGAGGGCCTACCGTAAGTAAGATATGTGGACAATGGGCGAAACCACCAAAGACCAGCAACTAAGGTACCCACCGATCCTCTTACCTCGTGGAACCACCACTCTTACGACACTCAGAGCACAAAGGATATCTTCCCATAACGACGAAGGTCACCCGGCGACTTTAAAACCCGAAGTTTCAAGCGAACTTTCACTCTAGAAAGGGGTTTCTGTTTGTTCTGGTTACAGACAGGTACAGATTCCGCGAAGACTTGAAGTCTTCGAACCTCCAACAGTCTCTGAGAGTACGACGGAACCTTGAACTGCCGTAACATGCGCTCGAAAAACCCGCCGTCTGCGGCGAAGGCAGCCAAGCAGACCAGGGCAGGTGAAGCAACGAAGCTCGTTCGAGTGTCCAATGACACCCCGTCCGAGTGTCAAATGACACCCCGTCCGAGTGTCCAATGACACCCCGTCCGAGTGTCAAATGACACCCCGTCCGAGTGCCCAATGACACCCCGTCCGAGTGTCAAATGACACCCCGTCCGAGTGTCCAATGACACCCCGTCCGAGTGTCCAATGACACCCCGTCCGAGTGTCAAATGACACCCCGTCCGAGTGTCCAATGACACCCCGTCCGAGTGTCCAATGACACCCCGTCCGAGTGTCCAATGACACCCCGTCCGAGTGTCCAATGACACCCCGTCCGAGTGTCCAATGACACCCCGTCCGAGTGTCAAATGACACCCCGTCCGAGTGTCCAATGACACCCCGTCCGAGTGTCAAATGACACCCCGTCCGAGTGTCCAATGACACCCCGTCCGAGTGTCAAATGACACCCCGTCCGAGTGTCCAATGACACCCCGTCCGAGTGTCAAATGACACCCCGTCCGAGTGTCCAATGACACCCCGTCCGAGTGTCCAATGACACCCCGTCCGAGTGTCCAATGACACCCCGTCCGAGTGTCACACCCCGTGAGTGTCCACCCCGTCCGAGTGTCCAATGACACCCCGTCCGAGTGTCCAAATGACACCCCGTCCGAGTGTCCACCCCGTCCGAGTGTCCAATGACACCCCGTCCGAGTGTCAAATGACACCCCGTCCGAGTGTCCAATGACACCCCGTCCGAGTGTCAAATGACACCCCGTCCGAGTGTCCAATGACACCCCGTCCGAGTGTCCAATGACACCCCGTCCGAGTGTCCAATGACACCCCGTCCGAGTGTCCAATGACACCCCGTCCGAGTGTCAAATGACACCCCGTCCGAGTGTCCAATGACACCCCGTCCGAGTGTCCAATGACACCCCGTCCGAGTGTCCAATGACACCCCGTCCGAGTGTCCAATGACACCCCGTCCGAGTGTCCAATGACACCCCGTCCGAGTGTCAAATGACACCCCGTCCGAGTGTCCAATGACACCCCGTCCGAGTGTCAAATGACACCCCGTCCGAGTGTCCAATGACACCCCGTCCGAGTGTCAAATGAAACTCCTTTTTGTCATTACTACCCAACGACTGTGACGAGCATGCTCAATGCCGGAAGCTAGCATCGTCGAATAATAACACCTGTGTTATTATTCGATTTGTCGGATACTCACCCCCCCCGTTAATCCGGCCATCCGGCCAAAGTGGCTGATCCTTAACAAGAAGGCTGCCCCCCTCCCCCGCGGCTCAAGATGGGATGCGGCGCGAGCCAGGCGGAGCGTGAAAAGGAAGCGCAGCCTCCGGTGCCGACGATCGTCGTCGAGGGCAACCACGTGCTGGACACTGCGTACAACAATGCGGACGAGGCCCAACCCAAAAAGAAGGCGTGGTCGGGCGACAATGACGAGTTCACCTGGACTCAGGGCTTCGTCGACTGGCACGGAGGCCGGTACCACGGCGGCGTCCAGGGCAAGAAGCTGCAAGGCTTCGGCGTCCACGAGCTCAAGAACGGCGACGCGTACACGGGTGAGTTTTCGGACAACGAGATGCACGGGTGGGGCCTGTACCGCTACAACAACGGGGACTCGTACGAGGGTGGCTGGGACGCGGGCTCCCCGCACGGCACAGGCGTCTACACCTTCAAGGATTACGGCACGTTCATCGGGCAGTTCGAACGCGGGTACATGCAAGGCTTCGGGACGTTCCGCCTTCTCAACAACGCCGGCGAGTACATAGGTAAGCGTTTCGGGTACCAAAGGAGGGGGGGGGGGGGTGCGGGTTCGTTGCGGGGAGGTCGCTCGCCAGCGCCATCTTTTTCAGAGTTTTTAGTACTAACAATCTTGCGGGTTGCCCTTCAATGTATTGTGCAGGCTAAAAAGACGTAGGCAGCGTGTTTTGGTGGTTGATCAGAATTCCTACCCACACATAGGAAATGAGAGCGCGCTCTAAAGTAAGTCGAATCGTCGGCACAAGCACACGTACTGCGACTACCGCAGATACCATACGCACACTAGTATACGATACCTTAAAGGAGCCTTTACGACAAATTCACAATGGTCACCCGGAGACTTCGAAACCCCGGAGTTTCCAGCGAACTTTCACTCTAAGAAGCGAGGACTTCCAACCCCTAAACCAAATCAGGGTACTGGTCGCACTCTCTCCGCGAGGGCGAAGGATACTGCCGCACGGACACCTCCATTTACGACGGCACGTGGCGGGACGGCAAGGAGAGCGGCTGGGGCGTCGGCAGCGACGCGTCGTCGGTGTACTACGGGCCGTGGCTCGCCGGCGTGAAGCACGGCAAGGGCGTCGTAGACAAGCCGAGCGAGGTGAACACGCACGAAGGCGAAGGGTCGGGAGAGGGCGGGCAGGGGCCCCCGCTGGCGGTCAAGCCGGCGGCGGCGGCGGCGCTGGTGCGGCACTTCTGCACGTTTGAAAACGGGCTGCTGACCGCGTGCCACGCGGTGGACAGCCTGCGGGGCAAGGCGCTGCTGTGCGGGCCGGACGCCGAGCTCTGGCGCGACATGTGCGTCCTGGCCGAGAAGTTTGCCGCCGACGGCAGGCGGCTCTCCGACTACTTCAGCGACCCGGCCGAAGCCCGCCGGCAGCAGCCACCGGGTGCCCCCCCGTTCGCTCCGACGGTCGAAGTCGCAGAGGAGCAGCGGCGGGTGCTCGAAGCGGCGCGGCAGGCGCGGCAGTCGGCGGTCACCCGAAACAGCAGCACGGACCTCGTGAAAGGCATAGAATCGCTGCCCGACCACGACGGCGCCGCGGCCCCCGGCGAGCGGCCGGCAGCAGGCAACCCGCTGGCGTTCCCGTCGTGCCACCTCACCGACAGCCTGCGCGGCCTCGTCGCGGGGCTCCGCGGGTGTTGCGCCGAGCTGGCCGCCGAAAACGGGCGGCTGCGCCAGCGCGCGGACGAAGCCCTGCGGCGGGCGGCGGAAGCCCAGCCCGTGCAACCTGCGGCGCCGGCCGCCGCCGCCCCTGGTGGCGGCGGCGGCGCCGCCATGCGGAACCGCGTGCGCTCCGTCCTCGACGTGCCGGATCCCGCGAAGTCGAAGAAGTCTCTGATCGCCGGCGCGTTCATGCTGCAGCTTGCGGGTGTGTCGCCGTTGTGCTTTTTTTTGTCGTATAAGATCGAAGATCTTAGAAGATTAATACTATTCCGACGAGAACTAACACTTGTACAAAGGTTATTACCCCGTCGCTCTCGAGAAGAACACCGTAACTTTACCCCTCGCTTGCCCACCCACCCTTGCCCTTTTTTATCTTCTAGTCCAGTGTCCTGAGGCGTCACGAAGAAGTTCGTGGCATACACACGAGAATCTCTGCATGACCTTTCTACGTTTGTTACGCACCATCAATCTGACATCACGCAGCAGCAAGGACGAGAGCAGCGAGTCCGGAGCAGCGAGACGGGCGAGGAGGAGAGTATTATTTGTCGTATAGGATCGCGGATCTTAGAAGATTAATATATCCGACGAATACCTAACACTCGTTACAAGGTTAAATAACCCCGTCGCTATCCCGAAAACATCGTAACTTCACCCCTCGCTTGCCCCGACGAATGTGACAAACACACCGAATCACTGCCCGACCTTTCTACTTTCGATATATGCATCATCCGCGACGGTGAGGACGAAGCAGCAGACGGAGCCAGTATACGCAGTAGGAGGAGGATGTATTATTGAAAGTATGCCAATACTGCAGGGAATCGTTGACTAGACCCCTCGAGTTTGTGCTAGCCACGAATTGGGGAGTCGGGAGAACCTACAAAGCCAAGCAGGACCGACCCCCCCGTTCGTGAGAAAAAGCGAAGAATAAAAGTAAGTTTTCAAAACGCTCGTGGTTCCCGTCTTCCTGTCAGGCGCTGAAACTTGGATCGTTGGCACTTCCCTGCTTCCTGAGATCACGGGAGCATACACTTGTCTAGTTCGGTTGTTCGAGGCATTAAGGTCTACAGTCGCGAAACGCGCTGTAGCAATAATGACCTCTTTGCGGATCAGTTTCCGAGGATCGAAGTTGAGTTGCAGAGAAAGCGGCTTCGCTTCGCTGGGCACTGCTTGACTGAGGGCGGACCAGCCCGCGTCGAGCGTGCTTCTTGCAACGACGCGTCGAACGACGAAACGCGGTCGACCTCCGCTTTCTTATCTCGATGTGCTCCAACGCGACCTCGGCATGTCGAACACGGAGGAGATCCGGGAGCTGATGGCAGACAGGGTAGCGTGGGACGCGAAGGCCCAGCGGGTGGTGGAGGCCACCAGGCAGAGAACCGTGCGGCCGCCGCGTGGGACCGGATCCGGACGACCCCCGGAAGCGTGAACTCGCAGGCTGCGCGACGCATGCGCAAGGTGAACGCCTGCAACGCAACCTTGCCTTCAGCATGGCCATTACTGGTGGTTATCAACCTTACTCCTCGCTCGGGTTGCCGTCTTCGACCGCGACCGCCTCTGATAGTTTGGGTTAGAATGCAAATAATCTGTGGCGATTTGCGGTGTCGCGGTTATCTCTTCGTACGTGATGTGTCATTCTTTCGCCTCTTTAGCTCAACTTGATCGTCGCGCTCAGGCGCGCGTTTGGCGTCTCGCTTCTTCTTCGATTGCTCGCCCAGGTTAATCGGTTGCTGCACCGGCGCTTTCACACGCCGCACTTCACTTTCTGGTGCTCGCGGCACACCCGCTCACTCCACTTTCCGTGTTCCGTAGCATTGAACACCGCCCATCTCGCCGCACGCTCTGCCCTTCCACCTTCGTACGTAGGGAAAAGATCCATCCCCCACGCCTCGTCGCTGAACTCGTGCCGTCGTCAGATGTGTCTCGAGTACTTCATCGTCTCCGTACTACCACGGAAGATCGGCCTCATCTCGTACCCCGTGAGGCACGACCCTATCTTCTCCTGTTTCCTGTCTGGCAAAAGCGGTCCGTCGCCGTTTCGCTCCAGCGCATCCCCGACGGTTTTTAAAAGTTTTCCGAGTACCCTCGCACGCATGCTCAACGGTGTCCCGTCCGTCGTCGCTACGACACTGTCCGGAAGATCCAGTTTGGTGCACACTTCAAAGTCGACGGCGAGCTCAGCCATCGAGACGTCACCCGCCACCGACCAGCACATCCCATCCAGCCAATACTGCAGCGCCCGGAACCACCTCTCTCCTCCGACCGCCGCGAAGGTCTCCGGTCCCGCGATCGCTTCGAAACCCGGCGGGCGCGGGGCCTCTGGTAGAACATTTCCTGCTCTCCTTACCGCAGCTGATCCTGTCACTACCTGTCAAACCGTGACTCCCAGTCTGTCCTTCCTTCTCATCCTATTCCTTCCTCTTCGGGGCACGCATAGCACATGGCCGCTCTGCGCAAGTTAGGGCCGTAATACTGCACCTTCGTAGCTCTTCCGCCCCACCTTCGCCAGGGCCGACTGCACAAAGTGATCGCCACAAAGGAATTACCCCCCGAAATTCACCGATTTTGGCCTGGACCAGGTGGCTTGTCTCCTGGGGAATTTGATCTTGATACGCTCGAATTACCCGAAATTGTCCTTATTTTGTGACGAAAACGTGCAAAGTAGCTCAGAAATGCTCTCCAGGACCCAAGGCCGCATCCCTGAAGCACTCAGCAAAAAAACAAGAAACGAAAAAAAAAAAACGACACCCCCCCCCTCATGTTGAACTACGGGGGAACTACGGAGAACTGGCCCACCGACCACACCAGGCCATACTAATCTTTTTGCGCTTATATTCATTCCAAGCACGTTCTTGCAATCCCCCCGTAAACCCGTAACGGGTCGAGACCTGCAACTTCCACTTGCATTAATCTCTGAGCTAGCACCCTCGAACAAGTAGAAGGCTACGAATTTCTTACACGGGCGAGCCTTCCGCGCAACCAAGCAGGCACCGAACGAGCGAATGCCGGATCACAGCGCATAAAGGAACTCGAAGTGCAGGTGAAGATGCTGCACACGATGGCGGCGTTGAAGCCGAAGGCGAAGAACGACGCCGAGGCAGGCATCGAGGAAGCCGACACAATGGAGGCCCGGGCTGCAGAAGAGCTCGAGAAGCAGATAACCGAGGAGCGGCAGCGCATCGAGTTGCTGCAGCAGAAGATGGCGGCGATGAACCACGAGCACGAAGAGCAGATGCACCAAGAGACGGCGCTGCTCCGCCAGAAGCAGAAAGAGGCCGACGAAGCGTGGCTGCAGATCGAGCACCTGAAGAAGGTTGGCGGCCAGGAGTACAACCGCAAAGTCGCTGAGGTTTGTTTTAACCTCTCCCCTGCTTCTTTTTAGTACTCACAATCTTGCGGGTTGCCCTTCAATGTATTGTGCAGGCTAAAAAGACGTGGGCAGCGTCTTTTGGTGGTTGATCAGAATTCCTCACCTGGAAATGACAAGGGCAAGTACACGTGGGAAAACGATCAACCGGCACGCTCAAACAAAACGAATTGCCTGTCTTTTTGCAATAATAGCTTCTCGATTGGAGACCCGAATGTACCGGGTCAAACCCTTGTGTCTTTTTCGTAAATGGCCACCCATTTTTCCCGGACAAAAAGTTGGGGTTTAAATTTTAAAATTTTGGAACAAACACTGCAGTAATTTTTGATGAAGTTGAGCAAAAATACTCGAGGGACTGCCTTGTGCTCATTTCGAAGGAGGCTAGAGGGGGAGAAAACAATACAACTACAAAGTGGGTCTTTTTTGTTGAACGCTTACGCGAGACGGCGGTTGTTGGCGGTGAATGAAAAGAGGGACGGGACATCAGTCCCGATCACCCTTTTCACCCAGTCCACCGCATCCGACCTATCATCTGACCTATCGAGCTGCTTCGGCATTTTTTGTTGAACGCTTTCGCCCGCCACTAAACCCAGATTTACCTGTGTTTCGTGTTTACCTCCTTTGATCTATCGCAACTGGCAGTCTCCTCAAGCATTTCCTACAAAGCAGGTGCTTATAAAAAAAATTCTAAATTTTTTTTGGGGGGCCATCGGCCCCGCGGCAGCGTTTAAAAAAGACACAAGGTTTTGACCCTGCATGATACCCGCGAGCCAGTCTAAATCTTTCGAGACTGGAGGTCCTATGAACATGCAATGTGAATAGCCTCTATTCGAGCCAACCCCACTTTTCTCTACTGTACTGTTTTGTACTAGATAATAGCGCGGAGCTGGCTTTTTCCGTTTTTCGGATTTCATGCCTGTATGGTCCACTTCAACAGTGCGACAGTCTCCGGACCCACAGGTCCGCGGTTCGATCCCCGCGCGAAGTGTTTTTTTCGGTTTGAAGTTTTTGAGAATTTTTCGAGACTGGAGGTCCTATGAACATGCAATGTTCACCAGAACTTTGCTTCACCCGAACTTCGCCCGAACTTTGCTTCGCCCGAACTTTGCTTCACCAGAACTTTGCTTCACCCGAACTTAGCTTCACCCGAACTTAGCTTCGCCCGAACTTTGTTTCGCCCGATCTTAGCTTCACCAGAACTTTGCTTCACCCGAACTTTGCTTCCCCCAGAACTTAGCTTCGCCCGGACTTTGTTTCGCCCGAACTTAGCTTGACCCGAACTTTGCTTCGCCCGAACTTTGCTTCACCAGAACTTAGCTTCGCCCGAACTTTGCTTCGCCCGAACTTTGCTTCCCCAAGAACTTTGTTTCGCCCGAACTTTGCTTCATCCGAACTTAGCTTCGCCCAGAACTTTGCTTCGCCCGAACTTTGTTTCGCCCGAACTTTGTTTCGCCCGAACTTAGCTTCACCAGAACTTTGCTTCACCCGAACTTAGCTTCGCCCGAACTTTGCTTCACCAGAACTTAGCTTCGCCGAACTTTGTTTCGCCCGATCTTAGCTTCACCAGAACGTCCGAACTTTGCTTCACCCAGAACTTAGCTTCGCCCGGACTTTGTTTCGCCCGAACTTAGCTTCACCTTCGCCCGAACTTTGCTTCACCAGAACTTTGCTCACCCGAACTTAGCTTCGCCCGAACTTTGTTTCGCCCGAACTTAGCTTCACCCGAACTTTGCTTCACCAGAATTTAGCATTGCCCGAACTTAGCTTCGCCCGAACTTTGCTGTTCCCCGAACTTTAACCGCTGCCTCCAGTCTCGCCACGCGCCGGCCTTAGCCGAGCGCACGTACTTCTCAATGATCCCCATGCAGTTCGAGGACGAAAGGGCAACTTAGCTTCGCCCGAACTTTACTGTTTCCCGAACTTTAACTGCCGCCTCCAGTCTCGCCCTGCCCCCCGGTCGTGCGCGCATTGATTTTTCGATTGGAGACTCGAATATACCGATTCCTTGATACACTCCAGTCCGTAATTAAACAATTTCTATTTCGTGAAGACCGCCAAATCTCCGTTAAAAATAATTGTTTCCTTCGCGAAACAGAAATTCACAAAATTCAGCTTCATGATGTACAGGGCCCGTCCCCCCGACCTCTTTGCGCTAGGCAGCAGACGCCAGCAAAAATAAATAAACAAATCCCAGAAGCACCCGTCTCTGCAATCCGACAGAACAATTATTTGACGAAACAACTCTTCACAAAATACCATTCCACAAGATATTACTTGATGGATTACGGACCGGAGTGCACTCGCGAACCAGCCTCTATATTCTTCAACAATCCCCACGCAGTTCGAGGACGAAAGGGCCCGGCTGCAGGACGAGCAAACGACGCTCACGGAGCAGATGGCGGAGATCCAGCGGGAGAAGGAGGAGCTCGAGAGCAACTTCCGCGAGGAGCGGACGCAGGCGCGCAAGCTGCGGAACGAGATCGAGGACATGAAGGGGAAGATCCGCGTCTACGTGAGGACGCGCCCGCTCAACAAGGTCGAGCTGCAGCAGACGGGGGAGGCCACGTGCCTCAACTTCGAAGACGACACGACGGTCACCGCCGTCGGCGGGCCGCAGGGGGACAAGACATTCTCCTTCGACCGCGCCTTCGACGCGTCGGAGGGGCAGGAAACCGTGTTCGAAGACACGAAAAACCTGGTCCAAAGCGCGATCGACGGCTACAACGTCTGCGTCTTCGCGTACGGCCAGACCGGCAGCGGGAAGACCTACACTCTGACAGGTGTGCGCGACTCCTTTTCCCCCTTATTTCGGTCGAAAGTAAGCCACACCCCGGACTCCTACTCCGGATTGCGGGGGTGGTTTTGCGGTCGTTTGTGCGGTCGGCCTCACTCCCTCAATGAGGGAGTGGGACCCCCTCAATGCGGGAGTGCCACTCTCGCACTTTTTGTGTCTAACAAATGCAATTTGTCAAGAACGAAAACAGATCGATGGCAGCGTCCTCACTCCCGTTAGATGAACAAAACAGGTTTGAAGGAAGTGCGCACAAGGATAATGGCCGAACCTACCAATTCTCCTACCTCGTAGTGTAACCACCACCCCCAAGAACACGGGAGAGCACCAAGGATATCTTCTCATCATTATACCCACAGGCAGCGAATCGGATCCGGGAATCGCGCGGAGGGCAATCGAAGAAGTGTTCCTAGCTACTTCGGCGAACACGGCGGCCACGACGACGGTCACCTGCTACATGGTGGAGTTGTATCTGACTGACATATACGATTTACTCGCGCCGCGCACCGGTGCCGAAGAGAAGGCGCCGAAGCTGCAGGTGAAGAAGGACAAAAAGGGCCTCGTCCACATCCAAGGAGTCAACGAGGTCGCCGTCGAGACGCACGGGCAGCTCTACGATCTCTTCGTGAAGGGGCAGGAAAACAGGCACGTGCGGTGCACGCGGATGAACGGAGCGAGCAGTAGGTTTGCCTGCTCCCTTTCCCAGCCCTTTTTACCACTTTCTATTTTGCATCCCTTTCCTAGACGACATCTTCCTCGAAGAAGACTTGATGCTAGCATCAACCATGTATGAGAGGCAGTGCGCGCTCTGCCTAAACGTTAAACTAAGATTTTCCCTCGAATCAAACATACATGATAGGCAAGTAGTAGGGCAACAACCAGGAACACACTGGTAGGTGAGCGGCGACACCTCCCGAAAGTGATCCAAGGGCTAAGGACGTATCGTCAGCTGCTGCGGCAGTTGCCCGGTGGTAACCCCTCACGCAGAACGCGGGGAAGGGGAACGCCTCCCCGACTACTTTGAAGCCCCTTCCCGACCGTAGCATCCGAGGAAGGTGCAAACACGGAGGGTGCTATGGTAGCCGTGCACGGGTCTTGGGCGCGTGCCTTGTGCAGGGCCGGTGCTTTGTGATCCGCCGCGAAGTTCTCTCCTGGTGCAGTCCGGAGAGACCGGCGTCGAGTTTCGGCTCATAGCCGGTTCCCTCGGGCGGCAACCCTTAGGGAGAGAGAGCGCACATGGGAGGCAAGTAGCGCCTGAAAACGAAACAAGATTTTCCCTTTTCCCTTTTCCATTTTGCACTTTTCGAAGAAGACTTGTTTTCTCTTTCCCTACTTTTTGTTTGTGCGCACTAGCAGAACTCACAAACAAACATCGCGCCTATTCTTTTTAGCCACATGCAATGTGTGAGGAAACTGAACCGCGCAGCCAAGTAGGACCTTCTGATCATGATCATTTGCCAATTTGCCACCTGAAACCACGTCCAGGATTTGGGCTCAGGGTAGTGCGGTCAACGAAAGCTCTAGTTTCCTTTTTCTACTTTCTCCTACTCTCGCGGTGTACGGTTTTTGAGTTGTTCCAGCAACAGAAAGCACAAAACGCTACAGGTCGCATCTCGTGTTCTCGATCAAGATCAAGAGCCGCTTGCACGCCGACAACTCTGCGAACCTCGGCAAGTTCACGATCTGCGATCTTGCGGGCTCAGAGAGACTCGGGAAGACGGAGCTCAATGACAAGGAGGTTTGGTGTTTCTTTAGAACCAGATGCCCGATCGGCTAAGAATACCTGGGCACGCAGCGTGTTTTTAGCGCTCGGTCAAGAATTCTGTACACGTCGAGCTACAAGAGAACACGTTCCTCGTTATTATACCTCGTCGGTCAGAATTCCCACTGTTTCCCAGCCCGGAAAAAAAAGAAAACAGGAGAAGAAAATCCACCGACCCGACAAACAAAGCTAAACTGCCTATAGTAGTAGGGGTTTTCGGCGACCTTTCGAATCGGTACTTCAACACGGTAAGCCAACCGGGGCTCCTTGCGTCAAGAGACGGCTTCACCGACGATTCTGACGACGAAGTATAGTAATGAGGAACGTGTTCTTTTGTAACTCGACGTGTACAGAACCACCAGTACAACATGCTATTGAAAGTATGCTAGTACTGCAGGGAATGTTTTGCCAGACTTCTTGAGTTTGACTCACGATTGCATTGGAGTCGGAAGACCGAACGTGACCTAAAGCAGGACCGACCCCCAGCCACCGCCCCCTCCATTTCTTTGAGAAACAGAAGGAGAAAGAAGAAGAAAAAGAAAAAGAAAAATGCCGCTCCTGGTCCAGGAACATGACGGTCAACCACAGCTTGCAAAGCTTGAGTCGGAGGCAGCACAGTGCCACAACCCCGTCCGCTCTGCCCTGCGGCTGACCGTCTCGACGAGCTTGTGTTCAGCGCGAGCGCCAAGCCCCAAGGTGCGCCAAGCCTGGATGCTTTAGTTTGGGAAATCGGTAGCCACTTGACCCGTAGGCCCGTGGCTCTGCAGTACCGCCGAACACGTGAAGCTTGGCTCCCGTGTAGCAGGCTTTCCCTGGTACACGGGAGTCCCCGCTTGAGAAACAGAAGAAACAACAAGACTGCACTCCTCGAAGGAATGTACTTGGTATCGGTCACAGTCCCAGACATGGCTGGCCGTAACCCATAACGAAAGTGTACACCAAATGTACAAACCCATATAGTCCTTTCTTGCTTCAAGAGAGCTCATTTAACAGCGGTCACACGGAGACCCTCAACCCCCGGAATTTCAAGCGAACTTTAACTCTAAATAACCCCAGCGAAGAATAATCGTCGCAACATTTACAAACTTGACTAGCCGTAGTTAAAGTGTGTAATCATGCCTACATCCCTCATACCACCCGTCTCCCAGCCTCAATGGTCAACCGGAGACCCTAAAGCACCGAACCTCTAAACCACAATAACCGCCACTACCCCCACAGAGCATAAACGAAGCCAAGGCAATCAACTTGTCTCTGACCGCGCTCGGGAACGTGATAGGAGCCCTTTCTAAAAAGGACAAGCACGTGCCGTACAGAGACAGCAAGCTGACGCAGGTTATGTCCGACAGTATCGGCGGCAATGCGAAGACGTTGATGTTCGTCAACATCTCGCCGTCTCCGTACAACCTTGACGAGACGATCGGGTCACTCAACTACGCGGCTCGCGTCAAGCTCGTGACGAACCACGCGTCCAAGTCAGTAGAAACGGATGAGGTCCGGAGGCTAAAGGCGAAGATAGCGGCCTTGCAAAACGGTCGCGAGGATGAAGATGAGCTGGACGACGTATAGAATGGAACAGTGTGTGGGCTGCCCCGGTGCCGGGGCTCAGGGGCTGGGAGTAAAGTGTCCGTGTTGTTCCAGCAGATCCGTTCCCAGCCCTGGCGAGCCCCGCGATGCCGAGGCTCTTCGGGGCTGGGAATGGATCCACTGGGAAAACAGTAGAAAGTGTTCCCTGTTGTTCCAGTAGATCCAATCCCGGCCCCGGAGAGCTTCGGCCGCGGGGCTGCCGGGGCTCACTGGGTGCTGAGCCCCGACCGGGGCCAGCCCCAACACTGAAGGGAAGCACCCCAGCAACTGCTGCTGGCGATGCCGGGGAACCGCTGAACCGACGGAGACCGGACGACATCACGGCCACGGACCGAAAGAGCCACTGCAGAACGGTTGCGTTGAAGATGAGCTGCCCGGACACTTAGAACCAGGTCCCAAGAGGCCGGATGTGCTGTCTCACAAGGGCATGCTCGAACGGCTAGCTCGGCACCAGTGGAGTCGATGCCCGATGCATCTTGCAACTTTCCCTTCCGCCCCCAACACGCAGTTGAGCTCCCTGAGCAGGCACAGTGTGCGAGACACACACCTTTGCTTTTCTCTTTCAGCTGTTTTCGTCTCCCGTCCTCCTCTCATGTCATTGCAGCCAGCCAGGTTTGTGCGAGCCGTATGCGTAGAGCGGCCCTCCCAGCCGCACGCATGCATTTCTACCCCCCTCCCATTTACGAGACCGAATGGACCGGCTCAAGTTCTTTGTTAGTGGGTGAAATATCCAACCCCTGTGATGCCCGACGCAGTCACCCGGAGACTTCGAAAGCTCGCAGTTTGAAGCGGTCGCCCCCATCAGTTCGGGAAAAGGGGGCGTGCCCAAAGCAGGCGAGGAGGTTCCCCCCTCCTGAAACCTTGCAAGGCGGACTCCCCCCACGGGATGGGGGAGTGATTCTGCGGTCGTTTGTTGCGGTCGGTGTATAAGCACCTGCTTTGTAGGAAATACTTGAGGAGGCTGCCAGCCAGAAGATCAAAGGTAAATGTGCTGCAGCCCACACGAAACACAGGTGAATCTGGGTATAGTGGCGGGCGTACGCGTTCAAGCGTAAGCGTTCAACAAAAAAGACCCACTTTGTAGTTGTATTGTTTCTCCCCCTCTAGCTCCTTCGAAGTAAGCACAAGGCAGCCCCTCGAGTATTTTTGTATAAGCACCTGCTTTGTAGAAAATACTTGAGGAGACTGCCAGTTGCGAAATCTCAAAGGTGCAAAGGTGGATGTAGTGTGGTACTCATCGACATGCCGATGACTCCCCACTATCGCAACAATATTCCAAATCTCACAGGAGGTAAATGTGCTGTAGCCCACACGAACCACAGGTAAATCTGGGTTTCGTGGCGGGCGTAATCCCTCGAGTATTTTTTCACATGAGCGCCAGCTTGGAAGGGCTCGACGAAGCTGCCCTGATGGTCAACCACGCGTGAATTGAACCCACAGCCTGGGTCTTCACTCTGAATGCTCCAGAAGGACAGCCGTCCGCCCGCTGCCCAAGCTCCCCTCTTCTGCCTCCTCCATCTCACAACCGTTCCATTTGCTTCTCCCGGGAAGAAGGCTTGCATTCCTGCTTGCCCCACTCTTTTCGGCTTCGCAAACCGCCACCCGCTTTCATTCGCCCTCTCGTTAGTTCCTTTTCTTTTTTGTGTTAACAATGCATTGTTGGTACTAAAAATTAGTAGTTGGCAGCGTACTAAAAGCAACTCACCAAATCAGGTGAAAAGCCGCTAGTGCGCACAAACAAGCACCTGCTTTGTAGGAAATACTTTACTTGAGGAGGCTGCCTGTTTTTTCCATGCACCTCCACAAGACACCCCACTACACGAAGAAAGTGCAGCTTTCCAGGATAGTTAACCCAGCTGCAAAAGACAAAGGAGGTAAATGTGCTGTAGCCCGCACGAAACACAGGTGAATCTGGGTTTAGTGGCGGGCGTAAGCGTTCAACAAAAAAGACCCACTTTGTAGTTGTATTGTTTCTCCCCCTTTAGCCTCCTTCGAAGTAAGCACAACGCAGCCCCTCGAGTATTTGTGGATTTCGAGTGTGCAACTAACGTGAGTTGAACCGCTCATCACCGAACAACAGGCATCAGGCCAACTTGAGCATGCGGCGCCGCCGCAGCTGGTTGGCCGAGCAGATCCCGTCTGGGCTGGTGGTAGGCGACTCGTTCGTCGAAAACACTTCGTCTGAAACTGTGTCGGACATAAACGTCGAAAACTCTTCAAATTAGCCGGACATCCTCAAAAACGCCAAATTCTGAAGAACGTAGGGTGTGGGAGAGAGAGAGGGGGCAACAAGCTGGCGGTGGGGGGGGTGCGAGGGCGGGGCTGGGCACTGCGAGGATGAAGCGACTTTCGCAGCTGCAGAGCGTTCGGCGCGGGCTCGCGGCCGGCTGGCGGCGCTGCTCGGACGCGGCGGCGGCGGCGCCGCCGCAGCTGGTGGGCATCGAGCGAATCCCGTCCGTGCTGCTGGTGGTCGGCGACTCGTTCGTCGAAGACAACTTCTCGTCTATCAGCACCGACCCCCGGTGGCTCGGCGACGAAGTGCTGCGGCAGGCGGAGAGCTTCTACTGGGAAAACGGTCCCGGCCGCTTCGAGAACCTCGCCGCATGGAAGCCGTTCTCGGCGACGACGCACTACCTCTGCTGCACGTACAACCTCAAGGCCATCGCCTGGTCGCGGCACCCGCTGAACACGAGCCGCATGGTATACACGCTGCTCAACGACCACAAGACGCAAAGCCACGCCACGACTGTCGTCCCCCACTACCACATCGACCGTTTGCGCGAGTTCTGGAGCAGAGGAAACACGCCGTTGTATGCCGAGCATTCTTTTTTTGAAAGTATGCCAATACTGCAGGGAATAGTTGACTAGACCTCTTGAGTTTGTGCTGACCACGAATAGGGGAGTCGGGAGAACCTACAAAGCCAAAAGCAGGACCGACCCCCCCGTTCGTGAGAAAAAGCGAAGAATAAAAACACCTTCTTTTTTCCATCTATCTTTGTCAAGAGCTGCAACTCAACTATTCTTTGTACAAGCACCTGCTTCGTAGGAAATACTTGAGGAGGCTGCCAGCTGCAAATGATCAAAGGAGGTAAATGTGCTGTAGCCCACACGAAACACAGGTGAATCTGGGTTCAGTGGCGGGCGTAAGCGTTCAACAAAAAAGACCCACTTTGTAGTTGTATTGTTTCTCCCCCTCTAGCCTCCTTCGAAGTAAGCACAAGGCAGCCCCTCGAGTATTTTCCACGAAAATGGGGTTGGCTAAAAAACTCTTTTTCGCCACAGGAATTCCATCTTCACACAGTTCTGCACCAAGCCGGAAGCCACAACCTGCCGACCCTCCTAACACCATGCAAAAAGATCGGTCGAGAGAAAATTTTTTTGACCTCTTTTTGTGAACCGTGATTTTTTAACAAACCAATTTCATTTTGTTGGCTAGCGGAAAACCACTGAATACAAGGTTTACGCCCACTTGCCCGTACAGCGAGTATCGGAACAGGGCTCGAAACTGTGACGCAGGTGGCGGCTGCCAACATGACAGGGTGTTTGGTGCTTGCACCAGGAATTTGGAACAGGTAGTGTGACAGCGTGTCGGAATCTCAAAACCGACTGGTGAAAGTGACACGTGGGCTCAACTTCGCTTCAGACGTCACCCAGGAATTTCAACACACACACACACACACACACACACACACACACACACACACACACACACACACACACACACACACACACACACACACACACACACACACACACACACACACACACACACACACACACACACACACACACACACACACACACACACACACACACACACACACACACACACACACACACACACACACACACACACACACACACACACACACACACACACACACACACACACACACACACACGCATGAAGTGTTCCAAACACAACGCGGCTCGCTGCACCGTGTGCACAAGACGGCGCCTCCCCCCGGATACATGTTGCAGCCAGCAGCACACGAAGCGGGGAGCCGTTGTCAAACAAAAAAGCTACAGTTCCGGACAGCGCGTGGTCATCACGAGCAGCAAGAGAAGGAGCGTCAGCTGTGACGTGAGGAAGCCAACGGCCTGGGCCATACTCCGCAACAGGGGTTACCCATACATGAGTTCTAACACACACACGCACACATACGCAGTTATTGGGCTGTACGCGTGATTAAGTTCCAACACACATACAGTTACTTCCAAGACACGCAAGGTCACTCCGCCACGTTCAGAGCGAGCCTCGATTTCGTCGGGCAAAGCTATGAGTACAAGGGAGGCACAGGGAGCCTAGCGAAGCCGCCGCCGAAGGAGTGTTACCTGCCCGAGATGTTTGCGGTGGTCGCCGGCGTCGAGGACGACTGGAAAGCCATCAAAAGCAACCCGCCCAGCGTCATCGACCAGTACCTCGACGAGGCGAAGCAGGTGCAGGACCCCAACCTGAAGGACGCGCTGCCGGTGACCCGCCTTCTGAACCTTCTCGTCGACAAGTATGTCCGATTGCACTGCAAACCCGCCCGCCGGATTACAGGGGAGCAGGGAGGAAGCCAGAACCCTCTTCCCAGTGTTCTGTCTAAGCATTAACCCTATTCCGACGAGCCGGACATATATCATACTTTGCATCCTGGCAGAGTCTGGCAGAATCTGGCTGGGTCTCGCCAGAGTCCAGCCTGAGTCTGGGCGACCCAGGCAAACTCAGGCTGGGCAGTATATATTAGTGTTCGGGCAGTGAGGGCCAAGAATCACAATCACAATTGCAATCACAAGGATTAAACCCCAGCCACCTGGAAGGGACCAATGACAACTTGTAAAGCTTACAGCGTTAGGTATAGGTAATTACCTATACTCAACGAACCGCGATTTTTGTGGTTCAGCGTTAAGTATAGGTAATTGCCTGTAGGTGGGCACTGGACCAGCTTTAGGGTCCAATTTCAGGTGTTCAAGTTTCGTTTGCAACACTCAAATTTTGTCTGGTTAGGAGCACTTTTGATTTCAGTGTGTGGGGTCCCAATTTGTTGTCTGATACACCATGCACATCTGCAAGCTTGCTGCCAGAACCTCAGTGACCAACCACTGAAGTGACCAGGTGCAGTAGTTCAGTACAGTAGTTCAACAGTGCAGCCCGCCCAGCCTGAGTTTGCCTGAGTCCACACTGAGTCTGGCTGAGTCGCACTGACTCAGGCTCGACTCAGGCTGAACTCAGGCTCGACTCAGGCTGAACTCAGGCTTGACTCAGGCTGAACTCAGGCTCGACTCAGGCTGAACTCAGGCTCGACTCAGGCTGAACTTAGGCTCGACTCAGTCTGAGCATTTCTTCCCGGAGGGGAGTATTTCTCGCCAGACTCAGCGAGGATACAGAGCATGATATGTCCGGCTTCTAAGCACCTGCTTTGTAGGAAATTCTTGAGGAGACTGCGAGTTGCGTAGATCAAAGGAGGTAAATGTGCTGTAGCCCACACGAAACAGGTAAATCTGGGTTTCGTGACGGGCGTGAGCATTCAACAACTGACTGCCTAGGATGTGCTCCGGGGGCATCAAATCCACAAAAGAAAATATGGAATGGGACGATTTTGTGCCAAAAAGTCGTCACCTATGACGATTCGAAATTCGACGATTCGAGGAGGCCAGAACCCTCTTCTCAGTGCAGGATTGCCGAAAGAAAATGCGTGCACATTCCGCAACCCGGATGCAGAGATCTGAAGTGGCGACACATTGACGATCCTGTCGAACATGTCCACAGGCCCCGGATGACGCAGTCGTGTCTTTTTGAAGGAAGGGTTGACCCTTAAAACGCTTCACGCGGGGACAGGGTTAACTACCTTGTGTTCTGTCTGAGCTGTAAACTACGATCTCCCCCCGGTGAAATGGTTCCCACCCTTCTTGCACTCGTGTGGCTTGTTTTTAGTGTCCTCTTCCTTTGCCTCTCGGAAGAGGCCAGGAGACGAACGGTGGCGATGAGAACACATGCAGCCTTGGGCTAAGGCGTGGCTACCATTCGCCCCTCTTCTTCCAGGTGGTTAAATCCTTGACGCTGGAGGTCTTGGCTTGATTTGACGTGTTTCTCTCCTCGGAAAAGGTAACAACGTCTAGCACTGCCGAGGCGTGGCAGCAAGCTGCGGCAGGTTCCGAGCTAGCGGCAAGCGGCGGCAGGTTTCGAGCTAAGCTGGCGGCTGCTCTATAGCAGCTACGCCTGGCGGTGGTTCAAACAAGCCGAACAAAATCCGCGTCGCTGCCCTCACTTTTGCTGCTCTCTTTTTGCAGTGCAGCGTTACCGTTTCTAGGCAACCCCCCTTTTTCACACTTCACAACAAAAGACCGTTTTACCACCTTGTGCGGTGTCACGGGATGTTTGGCAGCCGCTACTAAACAACCATAAAGTGGGCGGCGCCGAAGCTTTACCAGCTTCGGCTGCCACCATTTGCGCACTTAACCATGGTTAAGAAGACGACTGAAAGCACAGACACGAAGATAGCTCAAAGCATTTGCAAAATAACACGAAAACCCTCTAGGCAAAAAAACCCGTTTTCACACTTCTTCCTCTTTCTGCGGGCGTGGCGAGCCTCGACGCCGAAAACACGCCACAAACACAGGTACGACTGCAAGATCCACTCCCAAATGGTGACGAACAACAACCTGAAGGCCATCACCTTCACCCTGGAGTGCCCGCACGCCTTGCACAGCCGCCCGAGGGTGCCCCGGGAGCGGCAGATCGCCGCTTCTTGAAGCGCCGGCAGCCACCGCCCGGCGCGCGCTGCGTGCGAGGCGGAAACAGGCGGCTGCCAGTGATACCCTCCGCCGACCGGCACTGCGAACCGGAAAGGCGCACCCGTGAAGAAGAAGAAGAAGAAAAAGGCCGCTCCGGGTCCAGGAACGTGACGGTCAACCACAGCTTGCAAGGCTTGAGTCAGAGGCAGCACAGTGCCACAACCCCGTCCGCTCTGCCCTGTGGCTGACGTCTCGACGAGCTTATGTTCAGCGCGAGCGCCAAGCCCCAAGGTGCGCCAAGCCTCGATGCTTTAGTTTGGGAAATCGGTAGCCACTTGACCCGTAGGCCTGTGGCTCTGCAGTACCGCCGAACACGTGAAGCTTGGCTCCCGTGTAGCAGGCTTTCCCTGGTACCTAGCAGGTGTCAGGCAGCAGACGCCAGCAACCCGTGAAAGAAACTGCATGTTTTCCTCGGAAACACACCGTCCGGAGGCGGGAGAGAGGTGAACCTGACTCGGCGTCCGCGCTCCAGGTGCAGTGGTGAACGAGTGAGGAAACTTTAGCAGGGGAGGCCACAGAAACGAGAGCTCAAAAAAAGTATCAACGAAATGACGTCCTTTCGACAGTTGTCGACCTGCGTCGTTCCATGAGAGGGGCCACAACCTTCCCGCCATGTGGTCAGAACAGCCGCCGCACTTACTCACAAACAGTTATTGCGGCGATTGTGGCTGGAGAATCTTTTTCCTTTTGCGTCCCATTGTGGGAAAATGGGCACAAATCAATGCCATGGGTTGAAATCGATTCCGTTGACACGAATTTTCTCCCGCGTATCATGCGACATGGGACATCCGACCCTTGGTCATGGGGAGATGCTGTGGCTGTTCTGACCACGTTGTGGGAAAGTTGTTGGGAAAGGATCCACTGGACCAACAGGGGACACTTTTCGCTTTGCTGTTTGAAGAACACAACCTTGTGTGGACCTTTCCGTCGCTGGGGGACGTGCCGGCTGGTCGTGAAAATGGCCAGCTTCTTCTCCTCGCACCTGGGGCTTGTCAGCGACAGGCGTGCGTAATTGTGGTTCCCAGTCGGCTGCTCGATGGCGCCGACGGATCACAGGTATCCCGAGCGCGCGGTAGTGATTACTGAGCTCGTTCAGGGTACACAGCGACAGACGGTACGAACGTGGAGGAGGTGGCCACCTGAGACCAATGCAGACCGTCGCTACGGATTCACTGCATTCTAACTTCTTCAAACTGCGACAGTATCCTCACGGGTTATCAGGAGGGCCTGGCGTGTGCATTGTAGAGCCTTGGCAAACCACTGGTCTGCGGGGAGCCACAAGAGGCGCACCGTCCCCTCGGACCAGTAAGAGAGATCAACACAGCAGCGACCGCATTTCATAGCTGCCGTGCGCGTAGTGTGCTGCAGTGCCGCTGCAAATTCGTGAATGCGACCGACCTGCAGGAGACGGCAGGCAGATGGTTACAGCGCTCCCCTGTTGTGGGGCGTCGCGTCCAGCGGGCCTAGTTTCATTGGCGTGGCTGGCCGAAATCGAGGCGAGGCGAGCGCACGTATCGTGCAGCCGGCGCCTTCTCACTCATTTCCCTCGTTCGCACACCCCACGGACACACTCACTCTCTCTCTAGCACACACGCACATGGCGCGGCTAACTGAGATTGACGACACCTTTCGGTGCTTCTCCCGACGCGTTGTCGGGAGGGTGCAAGCGACGTCACTTGCTCGGGAGCCCATTCTTCGAGCCTCCTGCTTTTTTTGTCGGCACTCCTTCTTCTCTTCTTCACTGGCAATCCTTGAGATCCTGCGATGAACCCGGTTCTAGTCACTCATACCAGACTGAATCCGAGAAAACCCTGGCGGATCAGATAGTCTCCGACAACAGAAGTTGTATCGCGTCAAGCCTGGCGTACTGGTCGTTCTATTCGATTCAAGATCGCTCCCAATATTGTAGGGACCAGACACAGAGGACGCCAATCGTGCGAAAAACATCAGCAAACGCTACACGGCAATCCTTCCACAATCGAAAAGCGCTCCAAACACCTCTAAAACTAGGAACGCGGAGGCAGGAAGAGGGAGGGCACACAGCTAAAAATAACAGAAGAAGAGCAACACCCTTTCCCCCCTCTCCGGGGTTTTCTTTCGGCCGCGGCGCGGATCGGTCTTGCGAGAGCCGGATTCGTACGATGGACGCCGCCATGAGCAGCGACCCGCGCATCCAGGCCGGGATTCAGGTGCTGGTGTCGATGTTCGAGGCCATGCACCAAGGGTCGTTCGTCGCGTGGGCGGTCGAGAACCTCGACGACAATTTCACGTACGCCGTCTGCCCCTCGTACGACGACGAGGCGATGATGTCTTGCTGCTACGGGAAGGCAGCCATCGTCCTCGCCTACAACAACACGCTGCACAAGGTCTGGGGCGGCCCCACATCTGTGGTGTCATGGGTCCCGGTTGAGTTGGTGGTGTCTGCGGTAGACCCGAACAAGGTCTCGACGGAGATGATCGAGATCGTGCGGAGGGAAGACGGCCACACGACGCAGTGCACGCGGATTTTTTCCGCGAAATTCTCTCCGACGCTGAAGGTCATGGAGCTGCTGATCTCGCCGCTTAGCAAGGAGAAGGAGATGCAGGAGGACATAATCCTCGCGCGCGACTGCATCCCGACCGCACACGAAGTGCAAGCCTGGCTTGCGACCCTCAAAGGCGACGCGGAAGGCCTGTCCCTCCCCGACGACATCTCCGCTGCCCTAGCTGGCGCAACCCCGGTGCTGCCCTCGAAGCAGGGCGCCAGCTCCCAGCCTCCACCCGTCCTCCCGTCGAAGGAGGCCACCTGTCCAGCCCCGCAGCAAGCCGCCGCGCAGGCCCGAGCAGGCCCCGCGCAGGAGCCGCCGCCGTCGCCGCCGAAGCCGGCGCCGCGGGCCCGCAAAGGGGGGGGTGCCGTGCAGGAGGCCGTCGTCGACATCCACGATTCGGACGTGGAGATGCCGCCGCTGTGCACCGGGTCATACGGCAACTCTGACTCGTCCGAGGCGGGCGACAAGCCGCAGTCGTCGTTCACGTCGCTGCCGGCGCCGACCACGGACCGGCCGTGCGAGCACAACAACTGGGACTCCGTGCGCGTGAAGCGCAAGTGGTGCCTCCTCCGGTGTAGGGAGTGCTTCGGGCAATGGAGAATCCGCGCCTCCGACGTCGACAGGTAACTTAAAATCCTTTTTTTTTTTTCATCAAGTTCCCAATTACTTCCAACTTTCTCCTTTACCTTGCATCAAATAGGTGTCACGGCAAGTTTTGGCAGCCGCTGCTTAACAAAATTTGACGTGGGCGGCTTTAACTCTAAAAGGGACCACTTTGTAGTTGTTGTCGTTGTTTCTCTAGCCTCCGTCGTACTACAAAAAATATGCCTTCGCTATTTCGCTATCCTTTCCAAAACTGTTGCGTTGACGCATCCACACGTACTACAAAAAATAACGAGGTTATGGCGCTTTCTTTGGTATTTGTGCGCACAAGCGGGAACGTCGTACGACTTCCCCTGGGAGAAGTCAAGGTCTTCCTTGGTGGGATATATAGGAATTACACCTTTCTTTTGTCGTTTAGGATCGCAGATCTTAGAAGATGCTACCCGGAACTTTTTTTAGTATTCGACAAATCGAATAATAACACAGGTGTTATTCGACCCCCACCCTTTACTCAAAATTAGTAGCTGGCAGCGTACTACATGAAGCTTACCAAAGCAGCTGAGTTCCGCTAGTGCGCACAAACAGTCCCGGACATGGCTAGCCATAACCCATTACGAAAGCGTGCACTAAATATACAACCCGTAACCACATAGCCCTTTCTTGCTCTAAGAGAACCCATTCATGAACGGTCACACGGAGACCCTAAAACCCCAGATTTCAAGCGAACTTTAACTCTAAACAAACCCTAAACTAAAATCCTCCCCTCCTCGCAGGTGCCCGCACTTTATTCAAGGGGCATGCACGGGAGACAGTTGCTCGAAGTTGCACATCCATCTCCGAAAGCAGCGCTACTTCGACAAAACGGTATGTCGGTTTCCATTTTTGCAGCCAGCGTCTCGAGCTGAGTGACTGAACCCGAGTGCTAGAAGCCGATCGAGTCGCAGCTATTTACGAAACTGCTGGGATACGTGAGTGTTTCTGTTTTCCATCTTTGCCCTCGAAAGGAGCGGTCGGTTAGGGGGTTCTACTCTGTCACCCCCGGCTTCATCCCTTGAACATGAAGCGAGACTAAAGAATCGTTAGGCCATGCTTTCACACCGACGATCGGTACTGAAGATCGTGTGTCGAGTCTCTGACGGCCCTCTTTTTGTTACCTGTACACACTGGCGCGGTCGTGATTCCGTGAAGGGAGGCACGTTAAAACGGGTACGTAACACTCAGACACGCACAGGGGACTAACAGTCGTCAGCATTGCAGAATGCTTGGCGACAAGTGACCCGCGCCACTTCCCCGTGCGAGCGAGTCTCGGAACAGGACTCAAAACTGTGACCCAGGTGGTGACTGTCGACCATGACGGGTGCTTGCATCCGGAGTTTGGAACAGCTGGTCAGGCCAAGCTCATTGCACAGAGAGCTTGCCACATCCTCGGGCGAGATGTGCCGCCTGTGTAGTTGCACGGGGCCGAAAATCCCGTGCAGCTAGCACCGCAAGATGAAAACAGAAGTCTTGAGCCGAGTGCCGGATGGAGAAGCTGACATCCATTCCTTTGTTTGTCTTTCCCTTCTTTTGCTGTTATGCGATTGAAGCCTGAGCCGCAGCAACCTGAGCAACGACAGCAACAACCAAAGACAACGTAACCTCAGGACAGGATGTAGGATTCCACACACACACACACACACACACACACACACACACACACACACACACACACACACACACACACACACACACACACACACACACACACACACACACACACACACACACACACACACACACACACACACACACACACACACACACACACACACACACACACACACACACACACACACACACACACACACACACACACACACACACACACACACACAGGACGAAACAGCTGACCCGCAAGCGATCGAAAACTAGTAGTTGGGTCCGCAATGTTAAGCCAGCAGCAGCGCTTGAGCCATGGACGAGAAATCATCACGGCAACGGGCTTCCAGTAAAGTCAAAAGTCTGCCAAAAGTCGGGGCCTATCCAAGCCCCCTTTCCGACGTTTGAACGTTCGCGGAATCTCTGCCTTCAACGGATTCCTCGGCTACGCGCGAAGTACGGCACTTGGTTGGTTTCTCCAACGAAAACGAATGAAAGTCCGCCAGATAATGAAGAACACTTGCTTCGCACTCGTGCTCCCGGCCGATCTCTCTTGCTCGGGCGAGCCGGGGCTCGATGGGATCTCCAATGAAACCAAAGCCTTCATGTTCGAATTCCGTGCATTCGATCCCAGAGCCACACTCGGGCTAGACGACAAAGATGAGAATGAACCGGCGTCCACCGGCTCCGGTGTGTTGCGAGCCTTTTAGCCCGTTTCTGATCGCTCGCGTTTACCTGGGTACCTGGGTGTATGAATGTCACCGACATTCAACCGACAGCTGACGTGCAGTCTGGTATCTTTCGACTTTTTGTCGTATAAGATCGCAGATCTTAGAAGATTAATATATCCGACGAATACCTCACACTCGTTACAGGTTAAATAACCCCGTCGCTATCCCGAAAACATCGTAACTTCACTTGAAGGTCAACTTTCTCGAATGCCATCGCTTGGCACTTAGCACAGATCGTGCACGCCTTGTCCTTGAATCCGTGGCGCACCTGCTATTGGAGGCTTTGAACGAAAAACGACACCCACCCCACTCAACAACAAAATAGCTTTTTCTACGCCTCTTCGGTGGCTGCTCAGTACGGTGGGGCCTGCTGGATTCAACCTACTGGGGGGGGGGTCAATTACAATAGGTATTAAGCATTTATTCGGCAAGATAATTTCCGTTTATTTTGTCTCGGTTTCGGTTTTAGTCCCTCGGGAGGCCCTCGGGGGGGTTTGCAACCCCTCGCCACTCGCCACTCACCCCTTTATTTGACTACCTACAGTATTTGACCCCCCCCCCAGATAGGCAGACACTCAGGTTCCGCGCTGATGATGGTCCGCCTTATGTGTCCGTGGCTTAAAGGACCGAAACACGGCGCAGACGGGACCAGTGCGGTGTTGAGTGCATACCCATTCCAAGCACGTTCTTGCAAACCCCCCCCCCCCAGATAGGACGGCTCTGGCATGCCTCGCATACCTCCTGTTTGTGAGCATGTGGATCGAAAGCCCGCCACTACTCAGGCCACCGAGCTCTCCTTTCGTCTACGCAGTTTGTCCATCTGTTTATTTTCTTTCATCTGCTTGCCCCGTTTTTTTTATGTTCGTCTACCTTTATTACTGTCGAGCCGTGAAGCGTGTGCACAGACGAAGATTCGCATCTTTTTCGGAACGGGGAGTAGTGAGGCGACCGGATACCCCCCGAAGAGATGGCCCCTGCACTCTAACTCGTCTCTCGCTCTCTTCTTTCTTTAACAGTGCAAGGGAACACTTCCGAAGCAACGGTTTGTCATATGAAAGAGAAGAAAGCAAAAAAGAAAGCACTACTCTACGAGAAAATACATAAAAACGCGGACAACAGACCGGTACGGGCTACAAGGCAACCCCTGCTCAACTTGTAGAACGTGGGGGGCCCAAGATTACACTCCACGAAGGAATGTACTTGGTGTCGGTCACAAACAGTCCCGGATATGGCTAGCCATAACCCATAACGAAAGCATGCACTAAATATACAAACCGTAACCATAAAGCCCTTTCTTGCTCTAAGAGAACCCATTCATGAACGGTCACACGGAGACCCTAAAACCCCGGTATTTCAAGCGAACTTTAACTCTAAAAGAAACAGTCTTGTAAAACGAAGCCGGCTGCGAAAAGTCGGCTCAAGCGAACGGTAACCCTTAAGAAATATTACAGACCGATACGAGCTGCATGGCAACCCCTGCTCAACATGCATGCGCGTCGGGGGCCCAAGACTAAATTCAAAGCGAATTTCTTCTTGGTGTCGGTCGCAACACTTACAAACATGGCTAGCCGTATTTAAGCATACCTACTACCCACATACCACCCGCCTCACAGCCTCAATGGTCAACCGGAGACCCTAAAACACCGAACCTCTAAACCACAATAAACGCTAGAAACACAGGAAACCCCCAGAGAGGTTTTATTCCCCCTGGATATGCGGGGGGACTTCGTTTATCAGTGCAAGCCCCAACTCCGGAAATGTTGTTGAAAGTACGCTAATACTGCAGAGGATAGTTGGCTAGACTTCTTGAGTTTGTGCTGACGACGATTGTAAGAGTCGGGGAACCTAACAAAACCTGAAGCAGGACCGACCACCCTTTCGTGAGAAAAAGCGAAGAGGTATTTGAAACACCTTTGTGCCGAAGGGAACATTTCCGGAACGACGGTTTCGCGTGGAAGACGTGCAACGTGAGACGCGCCACGTGAGAAAAACGAAGTCACGCGAAGGAAAAAAAATATACTCTTGTCGTGCAATTTTCACCACCCTCGGCAAAATCTTGCTAAATGTCACCCGGAGACTATAAAACCCCGGAATTTCAAGCGAACTCTCTCACTCTAAAATGGCGCTTCCTTTGTTTGTGCGCACTTACGGCTTTCTGGCCTCTCCGGGAAAGGCCCGCAGGCGGTTGAGTATCTCATCCACAGATGAGGGATAGCCCGACTCACACACGCGGCGCAGATCGATGTCAAACGGCACCCTAAGAGAGTCCGTTTGAGATCGCAAAACCAGGACCTCTTCTTGCAGCGCTGCATACGCCGCCTGCTGCTGCTGCATCTGCAGAGCCAACGCCCGTAAGCCAACGCCCGTACCGCCGGGTCCGAACTGGCGAGAGCCGATGGTGGCACAGCCATCGACTCTACGCCAAGAAGTTCCTCTCGTCGAGGTCTTCTTGCTGGTCAGCCACTAGGCGATCAGGGTCAATAAGCAGCGCACCACCGCTTATCGCCCAGGCGCAAGGGGGGCGCACCCAAGCGTTTTTTGCCTCCGGGAGGCCAACATGAGACAACGCAACTGGCAGCCTCCTCAAGTATTTCCTACAAAGCAGGTGCTTATACAAAAAGAACGTGAGGCGATGTGTGCGGGACGTCCATGATTGAACCCGTTTTGAACAATCCCCACACCAACTCTTCCCGCCCCATACCACCGAGGGTTGTCATTGCCAGTCATTGGCAGTAGCGTTCGTGTTCATTTTCCCTCTTCCTGAGCGGTCTACGTGGTGGAGTCCAGCCTCAGAAGCTGGAGTTGCAGCTGCTGTTCACAAGTGTGGATTTGCACGCGTTTTCGTGATCGCTTTTTTTTGGGTGGCACGCCTCTTTGACTCCAGCTTCTGAGGCTGGACCTCACCGCGGAGGTGTATTCCGAAGCGGAAGTCTCGCGGCCACCAACCACTACCATCCACGGACCAGATTTGCGAACTTGTTTAAGTAAAAATGGCATCCGATCAGATCAGCGCAAACTCGAAATCTCAGCTTCTCGGATTTTACAGGATTTTACAAAACCGAGATTTTGGGCCCACACGCAAACCTGCGAGCTCGGACACGTGCTTTGCAACGAATCGAAAACCCCATGCTTGGGATAAGTTCGCCTCCTGCCGATCCTTGAGGACGCGCAGCCCCCGATCGATTAGTTTTACTGGGAAAAGAAGGATATCTTGAGGCTATCGTTCAACAAACAGTGCTCCCCCGACCATCACCCCATCCTGAAGAAGTGCTTGCTCTGATGAAGGGATACGAAAGCCAGCTCACGGCCACACTTATCTTCGTCTCTCAAACGGCAGTGGGCTCAGGGAGAAACAAACTAGCGCGGAGCTAGTCTTTCCCCCAGGCATGTGTGCAAACAAAACTCGCGCCTATTCCCTCTTCGCCCCTCCCGGTTTCCCTGACCGGCCGGGGACCCCCGGGGCCGTCGCCCTTGCTGTTGCAACACAAGCTGTCTTTCTCTCAATCTTTCTTTCTCAGAAAAGGGCGCGTCGGCAGAAACGAAAAGCGAAAGCAATCGGGAAAACCCTGGGCATTAGATTCAACGATTAAACGAAGCTAGCGCACGCAAGGGTTTTGTCTGATCCCGCACCGACGTTCTGAACACCCGAATAGATGCTGTATCCTACTTTCTTCCAATCCTTTCTTCTCGCGCGCTGCACCTTAACGCAAATCCCGAAGTTGAGAAATGCACTAATCTTGCGCAGTCCCTCGAATCGTGCAGGGCAGTCATCGTGTATCTCCGGACGAGTGTAGTTTTGTTGCATGGTTACGTTTGTCAGGCCTTCGACTACCCTGAGCAACGCACTGTACGTTGGCATCGTGTATCTCCGGACGAGTGTAATTTTGTTGCATGGTTACGTTTGTCAGGCCTTCGACTACCCTGAGCAACGCACTGTACGTTGGCATCGTGTATCTCCGGACGAGTGTAGTTTTGTTGCATGGTTACGTTTGTCAGGCCTTCGACTACCCTGAGCAACGCTCTGTACGTTGTCATTGTGTATCTCCGGACGAGTGTAATTTTGTTGCATGGTTACGTTTGTCAGGCCTTCGACTACCCTGAGCAACGCACTGTACGTTGTCATCGTGTATCTCCGGACGAGTGTAATTTTGTTACATGGTTGCGTTTGTCAGGCCTTCGACTACCCTGAGCAACGCTCTGCACGTTGTCTTTGTGCATCTCCGTACGAGTGTAATTTTGTTGCATGGTTACGTTTGTCAGGCCTTCGACTACCCTGAGCAACGCTCTGTACGTTGTCATTGTGTATCTCCGGACGAGTGTAATTTTGTTTGCATGGTTGCGTTTGTCAGGCCTTCGACTACCCTGAGCAACGCACTGTACGTTGTCATCGTGTATCTCCGGACGAGTGTAATTTTGTTGCATGGTTACGTTTGTCAGGCCTTCGACTACCCTGAGCAACGCACTGTACGTTGTCATCGTGTATCTCCGGACGAGTGTAATTTTGTTACATGGTTGCGTTTGTCAGGCCTTCGACTACCCTGAGCAACGCTCTGCACGTTGTCTTTGTGCATCTCCGGACGAGTGTAATTTTGTTGCATGGTTGCGTTTGTCAGGCCTTCGACTACCCTGAGCAACGCACTGTACGTTGTCATCGTGTATCTCCGGACGAGTGTAATTTTGTTGCATGGTTGCGTTTGTCAGGCCTTCGACTACCCTGAGCAACGCTCTGCACGTTGTTATTGTGTATCTCCGTACGAGTGTAATTTTGTTGCATGGTTACGTTTGTCAGGCCTTCGACTACCCTGAGCAACGCTCTGTACGTTGTCATCGTGTATCTCCGGACGAGTGTAATTTTGTTGCATGGTTGCGTTTGTCAGGCCTTCGACTACCCTGAGCAACGCTCTGCACGTTGTCATTGTGTATCTCCGGACGAGTGTAATTTTGTTGCATGGTTGCGTTTGTCAGGCCTTCGACTACCCTGAGCAACGCTCTGTACGTTGTCATCGTGTATCTCCGGACGAGTGTAATTTTGTTGCATGGTTGCGTTTGTCAGGCCGTCGACTACCCTGAGCAACGCACTGTACGTTGTCATCGTGTATCTCCGGACGAGTGTAATTTGTTGCATGGTTGCGTTGGTCATGCCTTCGACTACCCTGAGCAACGCACTGCACGGTGTCATCGTGTATCTCCGGACGAGTGTAGTCGAGTATACGTCATTCGCTCTCTCGACACGACAAGCAGACACTCACCCATTCTTGCCATTTGCCGAGAGTAGAACCCATGTCCTTTTGACACGACTTCGAGTCCTCTCAGTCGCACGTCAGCTCACGCCCCGCTCGAGGCTGATTCCCTGCGAGGACGTGTTCTTGCATCTTGTTGATAGCACTTCTCATCGGATACGAAGAACAGTACCGCCCAGCAGCTCCCGCGGTTACCGGGTAGTCGAACGAACAAGGCCAGGCAACATAATGCTCGCCTCAGCACTGGAACGACGTCATCCGATAACCTGGCTATCGAGGCAGTGCATGCTAATCCATGTGGTTCATGTACTTAAAAGAACTCAATGCTTAACAGTGCTCACGTGGGCGGTGTCTTCGGACAGCACCTCGTTGTGCACAATGGCCCATTACCTGCTGCGCATAAATAACCATTTGACGTCATCCCATACTGAATGTGCCGGCTCCGAAACCCTGTGTCTGTGCGGCCGAAAACGGGCCCGAAACGGTTCGTGGCGGGTTAAGTGGAGGTAAAGGGACCTCAGAAGGCCCACAAGTGGGCCTAGATGGGGTTTCGGGGCCAGTAAGGGGGGAGGGGGGGGGTATTTTCTTGTCATATCCTCTACCACGATACTCTCGTTGCAGACCCATCGTGCACGCTTCATGCTGGGAAACACCACGTACTGCTTTGTTCGGAAGACCTGTGCTCTGAGAACGGTGACAAAGAGCAACAACGGTGGCTACCCTTGTTGCTCTTTGTCACCCGGTTTGTACCCAACAACACCGGTCGGACCCCGACCTCACTGGAAAGATGCACGGACCAACTGTGCGGAGCCACGAGGACCGATACCCCTGCGCACCGACCTCACACTGAAATGCAATGCCTGTTTTTTCTTTCAGTCACCCTTCGCTCTTTTTATTTTTTTTTATTTTTTTTTTACATAAGCGCCAGCTTGAAAGGAAATGCTCGACGATGCTGCCCGACAAAGAACAGAAGGGATCCCAAGTGCTGTAACTACCGAACCACGTGTTGAACGGACGTGAGGTCATGCGGGTCTACCCCTACACGACAAATCACACAAACACAACAGGTCAAAAAATCCTGAGTGAGAAAACAACACACGGTGGTGTAAGCGAAGAACAAAAAGGGATGAAGTGGAGCAGGGAGGCCGCGGTGGAGTGGGTGAAGCAGGCTACGGGGCTCCAAGTTCCGTCCGCTTTCCATTTTCGTCCGGACAATGGTCGACTGCGGCCGATTATCCGGTTGGCGGGGGAGGCCGGCGCTTCCGCGGACGCGTACCTGAGGTCCCTGCTAGGGGCCCTGGGGGGCGAGCAGCCGCCGAGCGGGACGGCGCAGTGGGTGTTGGCTTGGTTGGCATGCGCGTCCGCGCCCACGGCCACCCGTGCTGACTTCGAGGAACTGGTCCGGTCGGTGTCGCCGGACCGCGAAGACCCCTCCCCTCGACTGCCTGGCCGCTCCGCCGACGCCTCGCACTCAGACTCGGCGGATTACGCCGCCATCTCCGCCGCCGCGGCCACAGCGGCGGCCCGCGCCTCATCAACTGCCGCCACTTCTGCTGCTGCTGCCGCGGCCGACCCCTCCGCCGCCTCGTCTTCCGCTGCTGCTCCGCGCACCCCCTCGGGGATTCCGCTCCCGGGAACACCGGACGGAGACGAAGAGGTCGCCCGGGCCCTGCAGGTCGACGTGCAGGACACGCCCGCGAGGCGGGTGACGTTTGCGGAACGCCCGGACGACATCCGGCGCCTGGAGGGCCAGGTGGAGCGCCTCACCGCGATGGTGCTGGAGCTCGTGGAACGCTCCTCGCCCCCAGCCCCTCAGCGCCCATCTGTCCAGCGCAGCATGGAAGTGCCGCCCCCGCCTCCCCTCGTCGATGCCTCTCGCGTCCCGTTCGGGTCGCATCACGCGGGGGCAGGCCATGTTCCGGCGCCCTTCTCTGCCCCCCAGCCGCCGGCTCCCGCCCAACCGGTCCAGGAGAACCCATTCGCGGGGCAACATTTCTCGGCACCCTCCCAGACGGAGGTTTTTCAGCAGGACCCGCTCGACGCGCTGGAGCGCGGGTCCGTTCAATCCCAACCAGCGCTGATCACCCCGGGCCCCGGGCTCCTCGACCCCCGTGTGTGGCTGTCCTACGGGCAGGTCGAGAAGTCGCTGCTCCTCGTCCACATCCGCGATATTTTCGCGGAAGTCCTCAACGGGTCGCAGACCCTGGCGAACGACGGCCAGCACCTCCTTCACCACCTCTCGTGCATCCTGCATCTGATGGACGACTCCTCCGACCCAGAGGGGATGGTGCAGCTCGCCGAGAGCACCTTGCACCGCCTAGTGGTACTCAAAACAGGCCTCAAGGCGGGCTGGTCCGTTGCGGCGGACCTCCAGAAGGCGTACCACGAGGAGGACGTGGTGCCCGCCTTTCTCCGCCGGGGGTACCAGGCGATGCGGAAGGCGGACGAGCAGCCAACGAAGCCCGCCCGGTCTCGGGGGTTACCACAGACGAGGCGCGCTGCCCCTCCCCACAGCGCAGCCCCCCTTCCGCAGGCGGACGGGGCGCGCACCGGCAACAGGAGGAAGGGGTCTCGGTGAGCGTCCTGGACCGCTTCCCCCCACCTCCGCGCGCGACATCCGGTGGTCGGGCGCTTTTGTTGGAGCCTCCGCTGTCGAACGGCGAGCGGGAGAGACTTGTTGGCAAGGCCAACTCGTACATCGGCGACGCGCTGGCGTTGTCGACGCGACGCGGCGTTCACTCGGTGTACCGGCGCTTCCTAGAGTTCCGCCATCACTGGGAGACGCGATTCGGTACGCCGTTGGACGTTCCGACGGCGGTCGTTCTGTTTGTGACGCGTCTCCTGTCGCGCGAACTGAACCCCATCTCTCCGTCCACCGCGATACAGTACGTGGTCAACGTACAATCCGCGGAGAAGCGTCTCGGTCGACCGATCGAGAGTCAGCTGGTTCGAGACTTCGTCAGGTCCCTGAAGAGGGCGGGTGCTTTGCGGCCGACCAAGCAGGCAGTTCCGGCCACAAAGGAGGATGTGGAGCGCGCCGTGCGCCTCGAATCAGATCCCGTGATGCGTCTGGCCATCACCCTCGCGTGGCAGGGGGCAGCCCGGGTGGACGATGTCCTTACCAGAGAGGCCCGAAACGTGACCGAGAGCTCCGATTTCTGGTCGGTGAACTGGGTCGGCTCGAAATCGGACCCTTTCCGTTTGGGACAGGTGACCGGCGTGGTCCTTCCACCCCCGCAGGATCAGACTCTCCGATCCCTCCTCCGCTCCACGCGCCCGGGTCAACGTATTTTCGCGGGCGTCACGTTCCGCCGCGTCGTGGCGGCGCTGAAGAGGGCCAACCAGGCTCTGACGGGGCATTCCCTGCGCCGGGGGGCGCTGTTTCGCCTCCTGAGGATGGGCGTCGACCTCGACACGCTCCGGAGAGTGTCCCGCCACTCGACCCAGGATGCCCTTGTGCGCTACCTCCCGGAGGCGGAGGTACCCCTCGTCCGGGAGACGGCAGGCGCGTCGGCAACCCTCCTGTGAGCCTCCCTTTGGAACCGGTTTTCCCATACAGGCCGCCGAAGAGAGCTCCTCGTAACCCCCTGTCCAAGTGCTATCCTGGACCCGATGCTTTGTCGCAGGATGTACCCCCCCCGGCGTTTTTGGAAGCGATCCGGCACCATGGGGGCATCGGCGATGCCCCGCCGTCGGATTTTACGCCTTTCGTCACCGTCGCCTACGGGGGCGACCTCATCGTCAACGAGCTTGCCGCTCCTCCGGCGCAGCGCAGCTCGGAGGGGTATTTAGCGCCCATCACGTCCTCCTTCATGGATCTCGACAGGCTCCTTGCCATGGATACACACGGCCTACTCGGAGGCGTGTTGGACGTTATCAGGTCGCGTGAGTCTTTCGAGTCCGCGCTAGTCCGCGACGCCTCCTCTTGGCACTCAGAGGCCATAGCGCGCGGGACCTCGAGGCGGATGTTACACCACCTTCCGGACCTGCTGAAGTACGGTGTCGCGGAGGTAGCACACGAGCATCCGAGAGTCGTGCTCCCCGCATTCACGGTTCCCAAGAAGAGCGGGGGGGAGAGGTTCGTATGCGATGGACGAAAGCTGAACGCTGTCATGCCCCGACCGCCTCCGATGCTCCTGCCCTCCATGCCCGACGTGATCGATCGGGTGCTATGCTCGGCGGTCGTCTACCTGGCGGATGCGAAGAGCTACTTCTACCAGTTCGAACTGGATGAGGGCGTCCGCGGGTATTTCGGCATGAACCTTGCGGGCCCACGTGCGAGTTTCGTCAGAGCCCGTTTAAGGGCGATGTGCATGAGCTGGAGCTGGGCTGCGGCGATAGCACAGAGAGCTTCTCGCGTCATCCTGCCGGAGACTGACGGTCTCCTGTGGGTTGACAATTTCATCATCGTGGGCGATTCTTTGGCCGAGGCGGAAGAGAAGTTCACACGTTTCGCCCGGCGATGTCGTGAGGTGAACTGCGATTTTTTTTCTTTGATCGTCTTTCCATTACAGCGTACTAGCTCTGACCTCGACCCCCGAGCCCGGAACTGGTAAACTGGTCTGTATCCAGATTTTGTGCACAGGGGGAGGGCAGACACCCCCGTTCGGTAACGAATGCCTGCAGAGCGAAGTCGTACCGGATAGCGGTGGCATGGTGGACAAAGAACGAAGAAAGCCATACGCCTGCTACGGGAAACGAAGGGACGAGTGGGCCTACAACAGTGTCAGTGAAGGGCTTGGGTTAGTCATCATATCTTTGCGCATGACCCCCACTTTGTCGACGCACGCTTCATACTCCGGCCACGTGGCGAAGTTCAGTGTTCTTGGGCTCGCAATCCACGCATTGAGGTACGCCTCCATAGCGCTCCTCGGGATGTCACTGCCACGTTCATACGGGCCATTGAGCCCGAGCATTAGCACGTCGGTCAGCGTCTGCTCGTGAAGCCTCTTCCTGGCTTTTGTCAACACCCTTTTCATGTTTGAAAAGACACGCTCGACCGATGCTGTCCCCATTGGCAGGACAACAGCAATGGCAAACAGATTGTTTGTCTCTGGAAATGCCGTCGAAAGGTTCGATGACTTCAGCAGCCCCAGCATGACGTCTTCCAATGCACCCGGTGGTTGAACACGGTGGTAGTACACTGTGGTACCCCGTGGTAGCACACTGTGGTACCCCGTGGTGCACGGTGGTACTACACTGTGGTACCCTGTACACACTGTAGTAGTACACTGTGGGTAGCCGGTTTCTCCGGGAAAACAATAATAGCTGAGATTTTTTTTTTTTTTTTACCAAACATGAAATGTTGGAGGAAATGAGAAGCTCGTCGCCGCAAACCGTGGCGTTTTCACTTGCGTCCTGAATCCAGCTTTACGTAAAAAACGATCAGGCACTGCGTTCAACGAAAACAACTCTCTCTTCACATCATCATCATCATCATTAGTTTTGTATCAGCCGCGGTTGTGCGAGTGACGAGCTCTTATTTTTGACCCAGACCAGTTTCCAGACCAACTCTGGTCTGGCGACCAGCTGACCCCCCCCAAGCTAGTAGGCTGTTCCATTAAGTTCTGTTCCAGCTTTTCCTTCTTCTCTTACAAACGCGCCAGCTTAGTAGGAAATGCTTGACGAAGCTGCCAGACAAAGAACCGAAGGGATCCCAAATGCTGTATCTATCGAACGTGTTGAATGGACTTGAGGTCATGCGGGTCTACCCGTACACGACAAGACACACAAGCACAACAGGGAAAAGTCCTGAGTTAAGAAACAACACACGGTGGTGTAAGCGAAGAACGTCATGATTGTGTTTACCCCATTTCCTCCCTTCCATTCGGAGTCAAAGCAGCTACGTCGAGTCTATCAACAAAACTACGCATTCCTTCCGGGGTGAAAAGCAACACGTTGCCTACGCCACGGGGAAGAAGGAAAACACGTTCCTCAACAGTCTGGGAAACAAGAAAAAGAGGGGAGAAAGGAAGCAATGGATAAGTAGTGCACCCGCCTACAACGCCCATTTTGAGGAACCGATGAATCGGCCCCTTCCCAAGTTTGAGAAGGCGCTCAGCTCGGCAACCTCGGCAAAGAAGTCAGTCGGGTGTAAATCCTAGTTTAATACTTAGGCAGTAGTGCGGTCAACGAAAACCTCTAGAGTTTCTAGGACCAACAGTGCACGGTCATTGGTGGTACCACGAAAACCACCAGGATCTACCATGAGCCAAGTCTGCCCCTATTTCCTGGAAGTGCATCGAACTGCCTGCTGCTGTGTATCACAGTCTATCAGCAGGCTAGCACAGGCTAGCACAGGCTAGCACAGGCTAGCACAGGCCGCCGCTACAGATATTCTGCATTCCAACCTCAACAAACCACAACTAGCACAGGCTATCAGTCTATCAGGCGATGCAGATTATCGCCACAGATTCTTGTTGCCGACCCGGACCCGAAACCCCCGGATCCTTTTTCGCGGTTCAAAAACTTGGCCCAGTGGCGCAAGCGCCGTGCGCTCTTTATACGCAAGAAATTATTCTCCCTCCGGGGCCGAACTCGTCATACTTACTAGTTGGGCGCCAGCTCCAGCTGTTAACCCCTTACCGACCGGGCGCCCTCGACTTTTTTGTATAAGCACCTGCTTTGTAGGAAATACTTGAGCCAGCTGCAAAATATCAAAGGAGGTAAATGTGCTGTAGCCCACACGAAACACAGGTGAATCTGGGTTCAGTGGCGGGCGGAAGCGTTCAACAAAAAAGACCCATTTTGTCGTTGTATTGTTTCTCCCCCTCTAGCCTCCTTCGAAGTAAGCACAAGGCAGCCCCTCGAGTATTTTTGTGTTAACAATGCATTGTTGGTACTAAAAATTAGTAGTTGGCAGCGTACTACATGAAACTTACCAAAGCAGGTGAGTTCCGCCAGTGCGCACAAAGAAAAGATTTGGGCTGGCCTTGTCGACTCCTCGAGCGGGTTTTCCGAGGTTCAAGGGCGGGAATAAAGAGATACACCACATATCTTTTCATTCCTGCCCTTGAAAGACCTATCCCAACTTTCCGGCATATCTAAGAGGGCTATTTAACGACCCCTGTGGAGGTCGCTGGTCGGTAAGGGGTTAAATATAACAAAACGTAGCCAGCGTGTCTTTTTTTTTTCAATAGTACATCTGTACTGACGGGAACATTTCCGGAACAACGGTTGCACATGAAAGAGAAAACGAAGCCAACGAAAAGTGCTAATACAGGAAAACCCCCCCCAGAGAGGTTTATACCCTGTACACGCGAAGAACAACAAAACGCTTCGTTTATCAGTGCAAGCCCCAACTCCGGAAATGTTCTTTGGCAGCAGGCCTAGGTTCCTGGTTTTGAAACAAAAGTGAAACAGTGGGAAGTATATGGAGTCCTCCCCCCCTCGGGCTGCAGACACTCTGGTTCCAAGCTGTCGATGGTCCGCCTTCGTTTCCGTGGCGTGAAGGACCCGAAACACGGCGCAGATGGGGACCAGTTCGGTGCTGAGCTCAAAACCATTCCAAGCACGTTCTTGCAAACCCTTCCCCCTTTCCCCGGCAAAGCAACAAACAAACGCGAGCGCCCGTCTGTCTCCGCCGCCTCCAGCATCGAAATGAAAGACTTGCGGGTCGTTATTCCTCTCCCAATAGCACCCCGGGGATCGAACTCGTTTCTTTGTTGCGTCAGACGCGTCCGCTTTTCACACAATTCTCTCTTTTCTTCCTTGAAAGTATGCTAATACTGCAGGGAATAGTTGACCAGACCTCTTCAGTTTGTGCTCACCACGATGTGGGGAGTCGGGAGAACCTACAAAGCCAAAAACAGGACCAACCCCCGTTCGTGAGAAAAAGCGAAGAATAAAAAACACCTTCTTTTTTTCCCTCTGTCTTTGTCAAGAGCTATTCTTCAAAGGAAGAAAGCATGCAAATCCTGCAAGGAAGTGTCTACCTCTTGAGCTTTGTGCTTCTCACGAAATGCCGGTGTCAAAGAACCTTAACGTACGCAGAGAACGTGTCAGTTAGACGTTGCCGGCATAGCGGAGAACTCTCCCCCTTTTAATCCCGGTGGCGGACATATGGTGGCACGGCAAACCATAAGAAATAAGGCCCGAGACCCCCCCGCTCCCATGCCGGACAATGCCTTCTCCCCGTTGCGGATTCGCCTGCTCTAGTAGCACGGGTGGTCCTGGCTGTGGCGAGCTACGAACAGCCGCCTGACAAACCAGACTCACACCGCTGTCCTGTCTGAAGACACTCAGGTTCCGCGCTGATGATGGTCCGCCTTATGTGTCCGTGGCTTAAAGGACCGAAGCACGGCGTAGACGGGACCAGTGCGGTGTTGAGCACATACCCATTCCAAGCACGTTCTTGCAATCCCCATGCCGGACATTGCCCCCCAAAGTCTAACTGACACGTTCCCGCAGGCAGGATTGACTTCCCACTCCCTTCGTGAGAAAGAGGTACCCAGTGGACCAGCCTCAGAAGCTATGTTGTTTGTGCGTGTCGGTTGATCGTTGCATAAATCAACTGCTTCCTCTGGGTGGTTGGTGTACGTATAGCGACAGCAAGAATCTTCGTTGGTCGATTTTCATCACGTGTCTTTCGTCAGAAAACGTGGCGTTTGGCTATCTATAATGAGTGGCACTACCGCATCAAGGCCTTGAGCGCTCGTGCTGAATACAAGCCAGAAGAGGCGGTGAGCCAGGACAGAACCGACGGGGGGGGTTTTGACATCGTCCGACTTCAAATTCCCCGCGTGTTGCGTCAGATTAAGCCGTGGTATAATTCCGTCAATTCCTTCAAATGTCAGCCGTGCGCATGTACCATAATCTTTGATCTTCCGTTTCGGGGAGTGCCGTGGGAGCCAGAATGGCTTCTTCCCTCGATCCTGAGACGGCATCATTTACAGCAGTGGACGACGGTTTCCGATCATCCTGGATCCCCACGTTTTTATTTTGAATACACACGCTTTGTAGGAAATGCTTGAGGAGACTGCCAGTTGCGATAGGTCAAAGGAGGTAAATGTGCTGTAGCCCACACGAAACACAGGTGAATCTGGGTTTAGTGGCGGGCGTAAGCGCTCAACAAAAAAGCCCCACTTTGGGACGCCGGATTATTACCCGGGCGGGCCAACTGCCCACTACTTTCGCCAAAATTTTGGTGGGTGGGTCCCCCCCCCCCCTCTGGTGGGAATATTTTTTCCCCAAAACTGTATGAAGATTTTCCGACGGAAACCCACTGCTACATCAATGTAATGGGCCAAATCTGGCGGAAAACCACTGTTACATCACTGTAATGGGCCGAATTTCACAGAAACCCACTGTTACATCAATGTAATGGCCCAAATCTGACCGAAAACCACTGTTACATCGATGTAACGGGCAGAATTTGACGGAAAAACACTGTTACATCAATGTAATGGGCCGAATTTGACCGAAAACCACTGTTACATCAATGTAATGGGCAGAATCTGACGGAAAACCACTGTTACATCAATGTAATGGGCCAAATTTGACGGAAAACCACTGTTACATCAATGTAGTGGGCCAAATCGGCTAAAATGACCAAAATCCGGATTTTTCGTCAAAAGTGGGCACGAAAACCGAAAAAAGTCTACTTGCGGGGTTCGAACCCGGGACGTTAGAGCTTGGTACCCAGGGTACTACTGCATCAACCACAGGAGCTCTGGCAAAAAAAAAATTTTTTTTTTCTTTTTTGGAGCGCGGGACACTGTACTTGCCATGTTGGTACAGCGGGGGAGAGCCGCGTTCCAGTTTTCGGGCAGGCTTTACGGGCCTCTTCGGGCCGGAAGGCATGCCAGACAGATTACATCAATGTAATGGCCCAAATCTGACGGAAAACCACTGTTACATCAATGTAATGGGCCAAATCTGACGGAAAACCACTGTTACATCAATGTAATGGCCCAAATCTGACGGAAAACCACTGTTACATCGATGTAATGGGCAGAATTTGACGGAAAACCACTGTTACATCAATGTAATGGGCAGAATTTGACGGAAAACCACTGTTACATCAATGTAATGGCCCAAATCTGACCGAAAACCACTGTTACATCAATGTAATGGCCAAATTTGACCGAAAACCACTGTTACATCGATGTAATGGGCAGAATTTGACGGAAAACCACTGTTACATCGATGTAATGGGCAGAATTTGACGGAAAACCACTGTTACATCAATGTAATGGGCAGAATTTGACGGAAAACCACTGTTACATCAATGTAATGGCCCAAATCTGACCGAAAACCACTGTTACATCAATGTAATGGCCAAATCTGACCGAAAACCACTGTTACATCGATGTAATGGGCAGAATTTGACGGAAAATCACTGTTACATCGATGTAATGGGCAGAATTTGACGGAAAACCACTGTTACATCAATGTAATGGCCCAAATCTGACCGAAAACCACTGTTACATCAATGTAATGGGCCAAATTTGACGGAAAACCACTGTTACATCGATGTAATGGGCAGAATTTGACGGAAAACCACTGTTACATCAATGTAATGGCCCAAATTTGACGGAAAACCACTGTTACATCGATGTAATGGCCCAAATCTGACGGAAAACCACTGTTACATCAATGTAATGGCCCAAATTTGACGGAAAACCACTGTTACATCAATGTAATGGGCAGAATTTGACGGAAAACCACTGTTACATCAATGTAATGGCCCAAATTTGACCGAAAACCACTGTTACATCGATGTAATGGCCAGAATTTGACGGAAAATCACTGTTACATCGATGTAATGGGCAGAATTTGACGGAAAACCACTGTTACATCAATGTAATGGCCCAAATCTGACGGAAAACCACTGTTACATCGATGTAATGGCCAGAATTTGACGGAAAACCACTGTTACATCAATGTAATGGCCCAAATTTGACGGAAAACCACTGTTACATCGATGTAATGGGCAAATTTGACGGAAAACCACTGTTACATCGATGTAATGGGCAAAATTTGACGGAAAACCACTGTTACATCAATGTAATGGGCCAAATTTGACGGAAAACCACTGTTACATCAATGTAATGGGCAAATTTGACCGAAAACCACTGTTACATCAATGTAATGGCCCAAATTTGACCGAAAACCACTGTTACATCATGTAATGGCCAAATCTGACGGAAAACCACTGTTACATCAATGTAATGGCCCAAATTTGACCGAAAACCACTGTTACATCGATGTAATGGGCAGAATTTGACGGAAAACCACTGTTACATCAATGTAATGGCCAAAATCTGACCGAAAACCACTGTTACATCAATGTAATGGGCCAAATTTGACCGAAAACCACTGTTACATCGATGTAATGGGCAGAATTTGACGGAAAATCACTGTTACATCAATGTAATGGCCCAAATTTGACGGAAAACCACTGTTACATCGATGTAATGGCCCAAATCTGACGGAAAACCACTGTTACATCGATGTAATGGCCCAAATCTGACGGAAAACCACTGTTACATCAATGTAATGGGCCAAATTTGACGGAAAACCACTGTTACATCAATGTAATGGGCCAAATTTGACGGAAAACCACTGTTACATCAATGTAATGGGCCAAATTTGACGGAAAACCACTGTTACATCAATGTAATGGCCCAAATTTGACCGAAAACCACTGTTACATCAATGTAATGGCCCAAATTTGACCGAAAACCACTGTTACATCGATGTAATGGGCAGAATTTGACGGAAAATCACTGTTACATCGATGTAATGGGCAGAATTTGACGGAAAACCACTGTTACATCAATGTAATGGCCCAAATCTGACCGAAAACCACTGTTACATCAATGTAATGGGCAAATTTGACGGAAAACCACTGTTACATCGATGTAATGGGCAGAATTTGACGGAAAACCACTGTTACATCAATGTAATGGGCCAAATTTGACGGAAAACCACTGTTACATCAATGTAATGGCCCAAATTTGACGGAAAACCACTGTTACATCAATGTAATGGGCCAAATTTGACGGAAAACCACTGTTACATCAATGTAATGGCCCAAATTTGACGGAAAACCACTGTTACATCAATGTAATGGCCAAATTTGACGGAAAACCACTGTTACATCAATGTAATGGCCAAATTTGACGGAAAACCACTGTTACATCGATGTAATGGGCAGAATTTGACGGAAAACCACTGTTACATCAATGTAATGGGCCAAATTTGACGGAAAACCACTGTTACATCAATGTAATGGCCAAATTTGACCGAAAACCACTGTTACATCAATGTAATGGCCCAAATCTGACCGAAAACCACTGTTACATCAATGTAATGGCCAAATCTGACCGAAAACCACTGTTACATCAATGTAATGGGCCAAATTTGACGGAAAACCACTGTTACATCAATGTAATGGCCCAAATTTGACGGAAAACCACTGTTACATCAATGTAATGGGCAAATTTGACGGAAAACCACTGTTACATCAATGTAATGGCCCAAATTTGACCGAAAACCACTGTTACATCAATGTAATGGCCCAAATCTGACGGAAAACCACTGTTACATCAATGTAATGGGCCAATTTGACGGAAAACCACTGTTACATCAATGTAATGGGCCAAATTTGACGGAAAACCACTGTTACATCAATGTAATGGGCCAAATTTGACCGAAAACCACTGTTACATCAATGTAATGGCCCAAATCTGACCGAAAACCACTGTTACATCAATGTAATGGCCCAAATTTGACGGAAAACCACTGTTACATCGATGTAATGGCCCAAATTTGACGGAAAACCACTGTTACATCAATGTAATGGCCCAAATTTGACCGAAAACCACTGTTACATCAATGTAATGGGCAGAATTTGACGGAAAACCACTGTTACATCGATGTAATGGGCATAACCGATGACAGAAAACAAACAAACGCCCCAAGGATGAAGAGGAGGCACAAGGAACCATAGCAAGCCTAACCTGGGTGCGGTTTCCAAATGATTGTCTCAAAAAAAAAAAATGATTGAAATTGAAATTGAATTGAGGTGACACCGAGCGTCTTCAGGCCGGTGGGCCCGGGGTTCGGACCCCGTCCATGACACTTTCCGGTCGATTGTTTTCGAGGTTTGTTGCGTTTCCGGTCCAATGTGCGCGAAGTTTCTCCGTATCTCGCGGTATTTGGGTCACCACGGGAAACGGAGTCGGGGGGGGGTCTCCCCCCCGGGTACTGGCGCCGAACTTGCCGTCACAGGCTAAAGTTGCTACCACCACAATTCTGCCCATTACATCGATGTAACAGTGGTTTTCGGTCAAATTTGGCCCATTACATTGATGTAACAGTGGTTTTCGGTCAGATTTGGGCCATTACATTGATGTAACAGTGGTTTTCCGTCAAATTCTGCCCATTACATCGATGTAACAGTGATTTTCCGTCAAATTCTGCCCATTACATCGATGTAACAGCGGTTTTCCGTCAAATTCTGCCCATTACATCGATGTAACAGTGATTTTCCGTCAAATTCTGCCCATTACATCGATGTAACAGTGGTTTTCGGTCAAATTTGGCCCATTACATTGATGTAACAGTGGTTTTCGGTCAGATTTGGGCCATTACATTGATGTAACAGTGGTTTTCCGTCAAATTCTGCCCATTACATCGATGTAACAGTGATTTTCCGTCAAATTCTGCCCATTACATCGATGTAACAGTGGTTTTCGGTCAAATTCTGCCCATTACATCGATGTAACAGTGATTTTCCGTCAAATTCTGCCCATTACATCGATGTAACAGTGGTTTTCGGTCAAATTTGGCCCATTACATCGATGTAACAGTGGTTTTCCGTTCCGTCAAATTCTGCCCATTACATCGATGTAACAGTGGTTTTCCGTCAGATTTGGGCCATTACATTGATGTAACAGTGGTTTTCCGTCAGATTTGGGCCATTACATTGATGTAATCTGTCTGGCATGCCTTCCGGCCCGAAGAGGCCCGTAAAGCCTGCCCGAAAACTTTTTTTTTTTTTTGCCAGAGCTCCTGTGGTTGATGCAGTAGTACCCTGGGTACCAAGCTCTAACGTCCCGGGTTCGAACCCCGCAAGTAGACTTTTTTCGGTTTTCGTGCCCACTTTTCGAAAAATCCGGATTTTGGTCATTTTAGCCGATTTGGCCCACTACATTGATGTAACAGTGGTTTTCCGTCAAATTTGGCCCATTACATTGATGTAACAGTGGTTTTCCGTCAGATTCTGCCCATTACATCGATGTAACAGTGGTTTTCCGTCAGATTTGGGCCATTACATTGATGTAACAGTGGTTTTCGGTCAAATTCGGGCCATTACATTGATGTAACAGTGGTTTTCCGTCAAATTTGGGCCATTACATTGATGTAACAGTGGTTTTCCGTCAAATTTGGCCCATTACATCGATGTAACAGTGGTTTTCCGTCAGATTTGGGCCATTACATTGATGTAACAGTGGTTTTCCGTCAAATTCTGCCCATTACATCGATGTAACAGTGGTTTTCCGTCAGATTTGGGCCATTACATTGATGTAACAGTGGTTTTCCGTCAGATTTGCCCATTACATTGATGTAACAGTGGTTTTCCGTCAGATTTGGGCCATTACATTGATGTAACAGTGGTTTTCCGTCAGATTTGGCCCATTACATTGATGTAACAGTGGTTTTCCGTCAAATTCGGCCCATTACATCGATGTAACAGTGGTTTTCCGTCAGATTTGCCCATTACATTGATGTAACAGTGGTTTTCGGTCAAATTTGGGCCATTACATTGATGTAACAGTGGTTTTCCGTCAAATTTGGGCCATTACATTGATGTAACAGTGGTTTTCCGTCAAATTTGGGCCATTACATCGATGTAACAGTGGTTTTCCGTCAGATTTGCCCATTACATTGATGTAACAGTGGTTTTCCGTCAGATTTGGCCCATTACATTGATGTAACAGTGGTTTTCCGTCAAATTTGGGCCATTACATTGATGTAACAGTGGTTTTCCGTCAAATTTGCCCATTACATTGATGTAACAGTGGTTTTCCGTCAAATTTGGGCCATTACATTGATGTAACAGTGGTTTTCCGTCAGATTTGCCCATTACATCGATGTAACAGTGGTTTTCCGTCAGATTTGGGCCATTACATTGATGTAACAGTGGTTTTCGGTCAAATTCGGCCCATTACATTGATGTAACAGTGGTTTTCCGTCAGATTTGGCCCATTACATCGATGTAACAGTGGTTTTCCGTCAGATTTGGGCCATTACATTGATGTAACAGTGGTTTTCCGTCAGATTTGGGCCATTACATTGATGTAACAGTGGTTTTCGGTCAAATTTGGCCCATTACATTGATGTAACAGTGGTTTTCGGTCAGATTTTGGCCATTACATTGATGTAACAGTGGTTTTCCGTCAAATTCTGCCCATTACATCGATGTAACAGTGGTTTTCCGTCAGATTTGGGCCATTACATCGATGTAACAGTGGTTTTCCGTCAAATTCTGCCCATTACATCGATGTAACAGTGGTTTTCCGTCAGATTTGGGCCATTACATTGATGTAACAGTGGTTTTCCGTCAAATTCTGCCCATTACATTGATGTAACAGTGGTTTTCCGTCAGATTTGGGCCATTACATTGATGTAACAGTGGTTTTCGGTCAAATTTGGCCCATTACATTGATGTAACAGTGGTTTTCGGTCAGATTTTGGCCATTACATTGATGTAACAGTGGTTTTCCGTCAAATTCTGCCCATTACATCGATGTAACAGTGGTTTTCCGTCAAATTCTGCCCATTACATCGATGTAACAGTGGTTTTCCGTCAAATTCTGCCCATTACATCGATGTAACAGTGGTTTTCCGTCAGATTTGGGCCATTACATTGATGTAACAGTGGTTTTCCGTCAAATTCTGCCCGTTACATTGATGTAATGGCCCAAGTTTGGGCCATTACGTTGATGTTTTTGGGGAGGGGCAGTGCAACTTGGACCTGATAGAGCCGTACCGTTCGGCCGGGGGGCAAAGCCCCCCGAACCCCCCCTTATTTCGACTTTCCAGAACAAACCAAACCCGTACATTTCAGCTGTGTATGGCGGTGTCGGAAGCCAAGAAGGCAGGTGGTGAAATTGGAAACGAAAAAAAAAAAAAAAATTCCCACGGGCTCGGGAGATTGGGGGGTGGGTGGGTCCCCCCCCCCCCCCCTTTGGGCGGGCAGTTGGCCCGCCCGGGTAATAATCCGGCGTCCCTTTGTAGTTGTATTGTTTTCTTGAAAGAATGCCAATGCTGCAGGGAATAGTTGACGAGACCTCTTGCGTTTGTGCTAGCCACGAATTGGGGAGTCGGGAGAACCTACAACGCCAAAAGCAGGACCGACCCCCGTAGCACTTTCGAAATGAGCACAAGGCAGTCCCTCGAGTATTTTTGTTGCGTAAAGGTTTTGCATGCTGGGCCACGGTGTGCTTTTCTTTCCATCCCATCCATAGGACAAGTGACCTTGCCTCCTCACCCCAAAGAACAGTCTCCCTGATGGCCGAGGTGCCCACCCGCGGGATGACGAAGGCCGGGGAGAGCCGGGGGCAGTGAAGTAACGAAGCCCGCGAACGGTGGGTGGTGACCCTCCGAACAGCCTCCCTGGCCCTGGCCCACGCCTGATGCCGCAACCCCTTAACCATGGCGGCGGCGCTTTGGCATGAGCCAGGAACCTCAAGGGGAGCAGCGCGAGAGGCATCATCCACGCTTCAAAGGCCCACACTCACCCAAAAGAGCAGTCTCGAAACGGAAAGGAAAAAAAGAGAGTAGGAAGGGGAAGAAGAAGAATTGTTCGATGCGAAAACACGAGCCCCTTCCCGCGTTTCTCTTTTCTCTCTTCAAAATGTGCGGGTTTGTTTTTCTTCCTTTTCCCGTGTTTTGATGGGCGTGGAACCAATTTGCTCGCTGCTGCCAACAGTGTTCTGCAAGCTGCGCTCCAGGACCGGAGCCTCCCATTCCAGCTGTTCACAGCAGAGAATGGAGAACGTGTCCCTCTGTGCGTCATGAACAGAGAGTTAGTCATAGCGGGTGGTCTTAGCACGTGCTTAGTCATGAAGAATGAGTTAGTCATAGCAAGTGGTCTTAGCACGTGCTTAGTCATGAAGAATGAGTTAGTCATAGCAAGTGGTCTTAGCACGTGCTTAGTCATGAAGAATGAGTTAGTCATAGCAAGTGGTCTTAGCACGTGCTTAGCCATGAAGAATGAGTTAGTCATAGCAAGTGGTCTTAGCACGTGCTTAGCCATGAAGAATGAGTTAGTCATAGCAAGTGGTCTTAGCACGTGCTTAGCCATGAAGAATGAGTTAGTCATAGCAAGTGGTCTTAGCACGTGCTTAGCCATGAAGAATGAGTTAGTCATAGCAAGTGGTCTTAGCACGTGCTTAGCCATGAAGAATGAGTTAGTCATAGCAAGTGGTCTTAGCACGTGCTTAGCCATGAAGAATGAGTTAGTCATAGCAAGTGGTCTTAGCACGTGCTTAGCCATGAAGAATGAGTTAGTCATAGCAAGTGGTCTTAGCACGTGCTTAGTCATGAAGAATGAGTTAGTCATAGCAAGTGGTCTTAGCACGTGCTTAGCCATGAAGAATGAGTTAGTCATAGCAAGTGGTCTTAGCACGTGCTTAGTCATGAAGAATGAGTTAGTCATAGCAAGTGGTCTTAGCACGTGCTTAGTCATGAAGAATGAGTTAGTCATAGCAAGTGGTCTTAGCACGTGCTTAGCCATGAAGAATGAGTTAGTCATAGCAAGTGGTCTTAGCACGTGCTTAGCCATGAAGAATGAGTTAGTCATAGCAAGTGGTCTTAGCACGTGCTTAGCCATGAAGAATGAGTTAGTCATAGCAAGTGGTCTTAGCACGTGCTTAGCCATGAAGAATGAGTTAGTCATAGCAAGTGGTCTTAGCACGTGCTTAGTCATGAAGAATGAGTTAGTCATAGCAAGTGGTCTTAGCACGTGCTTAGCCATGAAGAATGAGTTAGTCATAGCAAGTGGTCTTAGCACGTGCTTAGTCATGAAGAATGAGTTAGTCATAGCAAGTGGTCTTAGCACGTGCTTAGTCATGAAGAATGAGTTAGTCATAGCAAGTGGTCTTAGCACGTGCTTAGTCATGAAGAATGAGTTAGTCATAGCAAGTGGTCTTAGCACGTGCTTAGTCATGAAGAATGAGTTAGTCATAGCAAGTGGTCTTAGCACGTGCTTAGCCATGAAGAATGAGTTAGTCATAGCAAGTGGTCTTAGCACGTGCTTAGTCATGAAGAATGAGTTAGTCATAGCAAGTGGTCTTAGCACGTGCTTAGCCATGAAGAATGAGTTAGTCATAGCAAGTGGTCTTAGCACGTGCTTAGCCATGAAGAATGAGTTAGTCATAGCAAGTGGTCTTAGCACGTGCTTAGCCATGAAGAATGAGTTAGTCATAGCAAGTGGTCTTAGCACGTGCTTAGCCATGAAGAATGAGTTAGTCATAGCAAGTGGTCTTAGCACGTGCTTAGCCATGAAGAATGAGTTAGTCATAGCAAGTGGTCTTAGCACGTGCTTAGCCATGAAGAATGAGTTAGTCATAGCAAGTGGTCTTAGCACGTGCTTAGTCATGAAGAATGAGTTAGTCATAGCAAGTGGTCTTAGCACGTGCTTAGTCATGAAGAATGAGTTAGTCATAGCAAGTGGTCTTAGCACGTGCTTAGTCATGAAGAATGAGTTAGTCATAGCAAGTGGTCTTAGCACGTGCTTAGTCATGAAGAATGAGTTAGTCATAGCAAGTGGTCTTAGCACGTGCTTAGCCATGAAGAATGAGTTAGTCATAGCAAGTGGTCTTAGCACGTGCTTAGTCATGAAGAATGAGTTAGTCATAGCAAGTGGTCTTAGCACGTGCTTAGTCATGAAGAATGAGTTAGTCATAGCGAGTGGTCTTAGCACGTTCCTAGACATGCACAGAGAGTTAGTCACAGCTGGTGCCTTCAGCTGCTAGCTGGTGGTATCAGCTGAACAGAGAAAGTTCGACCTCGCGTCCCGTGGAAGATTGTTTCGGCGAGACTGAACGACGACGACGAAACATGCGCGCAAGGAATATTTTTTTCACCCACCCCAAAAACAAAGAACCTCATCACCAAAATGACGAAGGGAAGCGTGCGACTTTTCCAGCCGGCCGTCATGACCGGCTTCCGTAGGGGGCAGAGGTGCCAGGAGACGCACACGTCGCTGCTGAAGATCAAGAACGTGCAGACCAAGGAGGACGTCGAGTTCTACCTCGGGAAGCGCGTGGCCTACGTGTTCAAGGGGAAGAACAAGGTCAGCCAGGTTCGGTCCGCGCAGAACCCGAAGCTGAAGTCCCGCGTCCGCGTCATGTGGGGCCGCGTGACCCGCGCCCACGGCAACTCCGGCGCCGTCCGCGCGAAGTTCGCCAAGAGCCTCCCCGGGCAGGCCATGGGCAAGAAGGTGCGCGTCTACCTCTACCCCAGCCGCATCTAAAAAAAAAAAAAGGGAAAGCAGCGATAAACGACTAATTACGGGCCACCGCACACCGCTTCCAGCGACGAGAAGAAACGGCAATGGGGAAGGCGCCGTCCGTCACCAAGAAGGTTTGACACACGTGGGACAGCGACGAGATCACGTACGCTCCAGCAACAGAAGAATGGAAGTCTACTGGAAATCGAACTCGAATGTATCTCTCCGAGCGTGGAAATGACAACTGATCTTGTGTCGATCACCGGGAGGAAGCGCTCCACATCAGCATTCACTGGGGCCAAAGCCCGTGGGTTTAGCAATGTCACGGTGCCGTTCGAAAGGCATTCGAATGGGCCGACGGAGTCTCTACAGAGCCGCAACGGCCTGCGCAGTCGAGCTTTTTTCCGTTGCTGTCTTCCGTGTTGCTGGCCTTCCCGCGCGCTATTGTGTCATGCATGGCATGTTGCAATAGCCACGCAATTTTAGGCGGAGTGGACGTATTGGCTCGCACGTTCCCAGCTCCCTTCGTACAGTATGGTGGCACCAAAGTCGGGCACGGCACCCTTCAGCAACCCCGCACATGCGTGAGTGAACCCGCACACGAATAGGGGAGGTGGGCTGGCCCAGGTCCCGAAAGAAGGAGACTCTATCAACCCCGATGGCTGACCGTTTTGCTTCACCTTTCCCGCTCTTTTCAGTTTCGCGATGCTCTGCGGTCGTCGCCCCAAAGCATCTGCACTTCAGGGGAAGGCAGTATCACGACAATTTGGATGGTGTGGAATCTGATTTCATCACAGTACCTAGGAGTTCTACCTAGTGCTCGCCCTTCCGAAGTGTCGGAGGTCAGCAGGGCCGCGTGTGAAGGTCACGTTGTTGTCTTCGTTGTTGTCGTCACCGGGCCCTGATGCATTAGCAAGGCCAAGTCCAGGAGTGTACCACAAAGGAACTAATGGGTCTAATATCTGCGCTGCGCGCCTCCGATCGGTTATATCCGAACAGAAAGAACGCCTCTGTTGTTGTCGTCTGAGCAGGGCCAAGTCCAGAAGTGTACCACAGGTCCGATCACCATAGCCGAACAGAGAGAACGCCTTTGTTGTTGTCGTCACCGGGCCCTGATGAATTAGCAAGGCCAAGTCCAGGAGTGTTCCACAGGTCCGATCGCTATAGCCGAACAGAGAGAACGCCTTTGTTGTTGTCGTCACCGGGCCCTGATGCAAGGCCAAGTCCAGGAGTGTTCCACAGGTCCGATCGCTATAGCCGAACAGAGAGAACGCCTTTGTTGTTGTCGTCACCGGGCCCTGATGAATTAGCAAGGCCACGTCCAGGAGTCTACCACACTATAACCGAACAGAGAGAACGCCTTTGTTGTTGTCGTCACCGGGCCCTGATGAACTAGCAAGGCCAAGTCCAGGAGTGTACCACAGGTCCGATCGCTATAGCCGAACAGAGAGAACGCCTTTGCTGTTGTCGTCACCGAGCCCTGATGAATTAGCAAGGCCAAGTCCAGGAGTCTACCACACTATAACCGAACAGAGAGAACGCCTTTGCTGTTGTCGTCACCGGGCCCTGATGAATTAGCAAGGCCAAGTCCAGGAGTCTACCACACTATAACCGAACAGAGAGAACGCCTTTGTTGTTGTCGTCACCGGGCCCTGATGAATTAGCAAGGCCAAGTCCAGGAGGTGTACCACCGGACAAAGGAAGGTCCGGAAATCCAGTATCCGTTAGTTTGGGTTCGAATGCAGACAATCTGCGGCGATAATCCGCATCGCGGCTGTCTCTTCGCATGGTGAATAGTCATGCTTTCGCCTCTTCAGCTCGTCTTGATCGCCGCGTTCAGGCGCGCGCTTGGCACAACGTTTAGAAGACGGTTAGATTCCGCGCTACTACTACGGAGGGACGCGGTGAGCCGTTCGAAGGTTCCAATATACTCGACACTTCCTGTCTCCGACGCACGCCTGGCTTTGTGATACCAGTACGCGGCCAACTATGGGTGGATCGCTTGAGCATCATCCATTTTCGGGACCGGTGCATTCGGCTGGTCGGTTGTTACACACTCCTTATCGGATGCCGACTTCCACGGCAACCGTCCTGCTGTCAAGATGAACCGACACCCTTTGTGGGATCTGATGAGCGGTCACTCGGACACCTTAAGTAAGCTCTCGGTTCATCCCGCGTCGCCAGTCGCGTCGTTCATCGGGTTGAGGTTGACGCCGGCTGTTACTACGAGCTTGAGCACTTGAGCAGTACAGCCCACCCAATGAGGTAGACACGCACGCGCAAAGAATTCACGACTTGCGTCTCCCACGACGCGAGCCGCCGCGATCGTCGTGCGACGCCGCGGTCGCAGAGGCCGTTCGAGATTTCGCAACTGGCGGCCCTCCTGAAGTATTCGCAGGTGCCCACACAAAAAGTACCCGAGGGACTGCTTTGTGCTTATTTCGACGGAGGCTAGAGGGGGAGAAATCAACAGAAACTACAAAGGTGGGTCTTTTTAGTTGAACGCTTACGCCTCTAGTCTAAACCCAGATGTACCTGTGTTCCGTGTGGGCTGCAGCACATTTACCTCCTTTGAGGTTGGAATATTGTTGCAATAGTGGGGGGTCATGCGATGAGTACCACACTCGCTACGTGACACCGGATGGGTCACTCTCGGAGTCATCGTTCTCTCCCTTCCGGCGAGCGGCGCGGCAGTTGTTGAGGGTCGAGCTGTGTTGGCAGGGGTGCGCGGTCGTAGTGTGACCCTAGTAGTAGCGGTCGCAGAGGTCGGGGAGCCTTTGAGATTGGAGCATCGGCAGCCTCCTCAACTATTTCTCACAAAAGACTACACTCCACGAAGGAATGGAACACTTGGTGTCGGTCACAAACAGTCCCGGACATGGCTAGCCATAACCCATACCGAAAGCGTGCACTAAATATACAGCCCTTTCTTGCTCTAAGAGAACCCATTCGAACGCTCACGGAGACCCTAAAACCCCGGAATTCCAAGCGAACTTTAACTCTAAAAGCAGGTTCTTCCAAAAAAAAAAAAGGCACCCATCACCGAAGAAAAATGACGAAGGGAAGCGTGCGACTTTTCCAGCCGGCCGTCATGACCGGCTTCCGTAGGGGGCAGAGGTGCCAGGAGACGCACACGTCGCTGCTGAAGATCAAGAACGTGCAGACCAAGGAGGACGTCGAGTTCTACCTCGGGAAGCGCGTGGCCTACGTGTTCAAGGGGAAGAACAAGGTCAGCCAGGTTCGGTCCGCGCAGAACCCGAAGCTGAAGTCCCGCGTCCGCGTCATGTGGGGCCGCGTGACCCGCGCCCACGGCAACTCCGGCGCCGTCCGCGCGAAGTTCGCCAAGAGCCTCCCCGGGCAGGCCATGGGCAAGAAGGTGCGCGTCTACCTCTACCCCAGCCGCATCTAAAAAGAAAGCAGCAGCGGCAAAAAAAAAAAAAAAAAAAAAGAAGCGACGACAATGATGGCCGCGCAGCCGCTGGAGAACCGATCCGAGGAAGAAAAAGTGACGCGTTTCAGCAGAAAATGAACGGAGAAAAAAGAACGGAAAAAAAAAACTAAAGGATAAAAGAGCTCGTCACTCGCACAAACCGCGGCAGACACAAAACCAATGAAGGGTGACGATGGGGCAGCGTGAGCTTTTTTTCCCGTTCGGACGCAGCTGCTCTACGTTAAGCGTTCAAAGCTACATTCCACGACGCAAGTGAAAACGCCACGGTTTGCGGTGACGAGCTCTTCATTTCGTCGTTTGGTAAAGCAGAAAAGTTCACCGACTCATCAGTCTATCCGCGCCCCCACCAAGCAGAAGGCATACATCACGTGACCGCAGCGCCGTCAAATATTAATCGCTTTTGTGACGAGATCACGCCCGACCTGTGCGAAATTAAGCGGGGCGTAGGGTCCCCGCACGCATCGTCGTACTCCCGGTCGGAACAGGTGCTCGTACCTTCTCGCGCACCTGTTTCTGCTCAGAATCGGCGCCAGCGTCCAGGGTTCGGGGGTTCTGAAGAGTGCCCGCGGGGGAAAAACAGCAACAACGTATCGCGAAGTCCGTCGGGGCCCCCCCTCGCCAGCGGTGGTGGTCCTGGTCGCTTTTTTTCTTTTTCGTGTGCGCTTTTTCTTACGCCGATCATCACAGATTCTGTTTCCTTCGAACGTCAGTCGTTGAGTGCTCGCATCACATGTTTCTTCTTTCCTCTTTTTACATTGCCATTGCGGCCTTACTGCGTGCACAGACTGCTCCGGAGATTGCCGTTGCAGCTAGGCAGTTCTCAACGAAAGCAACTCCAACAGCCACGGCAGCTACAGCTGTTGCCAACTAGAACTGGTACAGCAGAGAAGGACTAAGCTACAGCACACACAACCAGTACACCACTGCGTGCTCCGACTGCTCCGCAGCTCCAACTGCCACGGCAGCTACAGCTGTTGCCAACTAGAACGGGAACGGGTACAATAGATAAGAGCTAAGGTTAAAACAAACTCAAGTACGTGCGCTCGGCTAAAGACCGGCGCGGGGGCGAGACCGGAGGTAGCAGTTAAAGTTCGGGAAACAGTAAAGTTCGGGCGAAGCTAAGTTCGGGCGATGCTAAGTTCTGGCGAAGCAACGCTCGGGCGAAACTAAGTTCTGGTGAAGCCAGCAGTCGGGCGACGAACCGAGGCCTCGCCTTGATGATCCCGGCGGGGGGAGGTCGAGAAGCCGGCGCTGCCGTCGAACAAGCGGTTGCTGCTCGCCCTGGGCTGGACGCTGCTCATCACCGCGGCCGTCGGCGCCTTCACACGCATTTTTGTAGTGTTCCCCGGCGGCTACTACGCCCTCTCACCGACATCTCCCTTCGTCACGCAACAAAAAACTTTATCTCAAGAAAGACAGCCCCCCCCCCCCCCACACCCCACACTCCTCTTTGCGCCTCTGCTTCCCCCTCCCCATGCTGCGAGTGCGGCGGGGGGCATGCTCGCGTGTGCTGCTGCTGCGGCGCGCCCTCCGATGCACGCGCTGGAAGAGTGAATGGTCGTCGGGTGGCTTCCAGCGGTCGGCGACGAACCGAGGCCTCGCCTCGATGATCTCGGCAGGGGAGTCCGCCGACAAGCCGGCGCTGCCGTCGAACAAGCGGTGGCTGCTCGCCCTGGGCTGGACGCTGATCATCACCGCGGCCGTCGGTGTCTTCGGCCACTACCGCACGCATTTTGTGGTGTTCCCCGGCGACTACTACGCCCTCCTCACCGACATCCGCTTCGTCATCGACGAGCGCCCGGAGCTCGCGCCCACGCTCCTCCGCTTGATCTTCGCGCAGAACGCGTGCCACATCTTCAACTTCTCGTCCAACATCACCTCCGCGAACACGGCGTACCTCCGATTCGCAGAGACTCGGACTATAACGGAGCACGCTGGGCTCGACGAGGTCGTCGACACCATGGCGAACGTCTGCCAGCTGCACTCGAGTGTCAGCGTGATGGACGTCTGGACGCTCGCCGCCTGCGTCGCGATCGAAAAACTCGGCGGCCCCCCCGTCGTGAGTGACTGGCGCTTCGGCCGGATCGACGCCGCGCTCGACCGCTACGTTGCGGCCCCGGAGCTTCTCCCGAAGGCTGAGCGGGGTGGCGAGGTCGGATGCTTGAAGAACATGGCTGAGTTCGCGCGCATGGGGCTGACCCTGCAGGATTACGTCGTTCTCCTCGGGACGCACTCCGTCGGCGGCATGCACGAGTCAGTGTCTGGATACTCGGGAACGTGGACGAAGACCCCGACGCGGTTCAACAACGAATACTACCGCAACCTGGTCTCGTGCGTGTGGGAGGCGGACGGCCCGCCGCCGACGGGCGTGTTTTCAAAGCTCTTTGAGGCAAAGCCGGCGGCTGCCGACGAGCCGCGGCCGTGCAACCGGCAGTACCGGTGTCGGCGGGAGGGGTTGGCGATGCTGCCGTGCGATGTGGCGCTCCTGCAGAACGCGGAGACGCGGGCGCTCGTCAAAAAGTATGCGCTGGACGAAGAAGCGTGGCTCGCTGACTACCGCGCGGCGTGGCTGCGGTTCTCGGAGCTGAACATGGAGCACGAGCTCAAGCCGGTGGTGCCGCGGAGCGAATACCCGTCGCTGGCGGTGTTCTCCGTCTTCTGCGTCGGCTGGATGCTGCGCGGCGCGTACCGCTGGGTCACCGACCCCCCGGCTCGGGCGCAGAAGCCTAGCTTGCCCAGCGCGGACACCATCGCGTACATGAAGGTATCCGCAACTTCTCCAGCTTTACCACTTCACGGATTTGGCGAATAATTCTGAACATTCTTTTTTTGTTTTGTAAAAGCACCTGCTTTGTAGGAAATGCTTGAGGAGACTGCCAGTTGCGATAGATCAAAGGAGGTAAATGTGCTGCAGCCCACACGAAACACAGGTAAATCTGGGTTTAGTGGCGGGCGTAAGCGTTCAACAAGATTAAAGCAGCCGACGAATACCTAACAACCCCGTCGCTATCCCGAAAGCATCGAACCTTCACCCCTCGCACGGTGAAGACGAAGCAGCAGACGGAGCCAGTATCCGCAGTAGGAGGAGTATCATTGTATAAGCGCCTGCTGTCTCCGGCTGCTTCTACAGACGACACACTATAGCTACTACTACTACTACTCCTCGGGGATTTATTTGTAGAATCTTCTCCTGTGCAAAGGTCAAGAAAGTGTTCGGGGTCCCGGCATTCTGCCTAGGCTGAGTTCCAGGGGGGAAGTATGCAGAGGACGAAGAAGCGTGGCTCGCCGATTACCGCGCGGCGTGGCTGCGGTACTCGGAGCTGAACATGGAGCACGAGCTCAAGCCGGTGGTGCCGCGGAGCGAGTACCCGTCGCTGGCGGCGTTCTCCGTCTTCTGCGTCGGCTGGATGCTGCGCGGCGCGTACCGCTGGGTCACCGACCCCCCGACTCGGGCGCAGAAGCCTAGCTTGCCCAGCGCGGACACCATCGCGTACATGAAGGTATCACCACAACTTCTCCAGCCTCGATTTCGGCGAAGGATTCTGAACAGTATTCGCGTTTTTTTTGTTGTATAAGCACCTGCTTTGTAGGAAATACTTGAGGAGGCTGCCAGCTGCAAACGATCAAAGGAGGTAAATGTGCTGTAGCCCACACGAAACACAGGTGAATCTGGGTTTAGTGGCGGGCGTAAGCGTTCAACAAACCTGGAAGGAAATGCTTGCGAGGTGACTGCCAGTTGCGAAATTCGAAGGACGAAATCTGAAACAAATTTCCCGCGAAAAGGGGCGGTGCCTCCTTGAGTATTTGAGACTGACGCACTGACAAAACGCGAGACAGAAAGTGTACAAAAAAACAAATCGCACCCCGGAGACTCTAAATCTCAAGCGAACTTTGTTTGTACGTGCCGGGGGAGGATTAGCCTGTTAGTGAGTGATAGTGAGTGAATATGATCGGTAGGCTAATCTTCTCCCAAACACGCTGCCAGCGTTCTCTTTCGTGTTTCCAATTAGTTGTTATTAGTAATATTACGAAATAAAGCAAATATTCAGAAGATTGTCACCATCACGAAATGAAACTGCAGGGGCGCCTCAGGGAAATGGTCGACGAAGTTGAAGAGAAAGACGGAAGCAAAGCCGGCACGTAGCTGACGTCGGGCCGGCGGGTGCCCTCTATACTCTCAGTTCTCTTGGCGTCGAATCCGCTCAGGTTTCGCGAGATGACCCAAAGCGAGTGCCGTCGGGCGCAAGGGATGTCCCAAGCAAGGCAGTTGCCCTCAATCCTCTCAGATGACCTGACGTCCCCTCTGCCCAGGTCCACGAGACGACCTTGAAGCAGCGCAGTCAGGGTCATGAGATGTCTCAAGCAAAGCAACTGCACTCAATGTCCAATCTGCCCGGTTTCACGAGATGACCCAAAGCAGTTGACCCCAGTGCGCCGCGGAGGTCCAAAGCAAGGTAGGGTTTATGGAATGTCCGAACTAAGCTTGGTGTGATCAGACTCAAGTTTTGCCCACTGTGGACCCACCACAACCCCAGGCTTGTACCTACTTGTGTGTACTTGTCCCTATGTACCTGTGTATTGTACTTACAGGTGCACGGCAACGGTATGTACGGCAGGTGGTCCAGTTGCAGATACAGGTGGGTACAGGCGCAGGTGGATTTGTGCTGGGCTATTCTCTCCTTTGGGGTTGTGCCTGCTTCTTGCCGGCCGAGTTCTTACTGGATTCTGTGAAAGATACAGATCACACCCACTATACTTCAATTGGTCGGGCCCTCTGTCTGGTCCGCACGGGCCTTCGAGGCGACCCTATGCAAGCAAGGCGTTGGGAGAAAGGCTAGTGAGCTTTTCGATCCCCTCGTCGGCGTTGTTGTGAGCTGATCAAGGTAAAACTTCTCAATTGGCCGCGATGCCATCATGCTTCTTTTTCCGCCGTGCGCGGCGGCGCGGGACTTGTTGCCGAGGATCTCGTTTTGTTCATCCTTTTTCTAACGGTAAGGCGGCCACCCGCGAAACTTGCACATGCCTCGCTTCAGGGTCTCGGCGTTCTGCTATAGGAAGGACTACTGCCCCAGGAGAGTTGCGTGCCAGACTTGCCTGTGTATCCGCCAAACGTGCCATTTGTACGCTAGTAGCGTACAAATGGCATACCAAATTCACGCGCCTACGGTAGGCGTCCATCTATGTCATGTATTTTCTCTGAGACCGAAAACGGAGCGTAAGCCCTGGTGTCCAGGGGGGAAAAAAAAAAAAGAAAAGCCTGCAGACGCACCGGTTCGGAAAGAAGTCGGGGGTTCCATTAATTATTCGCCACAGAGCTTCGTTCGAGCTGATCCCTCTCGGTAGAGTGACGAGTGGCCCCGCCGACTGCAAAGAGCTGGAGTCGAAGTACTATTAGTTAGTAAGGACGCCCGAGTTACTATTCGATTTGTCGGATGTTGTCAAATAAAAGTCCGGAGGCGTGTTCCGAGTATTCGCAGGGGTCGAATCACAAGCATTCACTTAGCAAGATAGTTTTCGCGTATTTTGCCGAGGGAGGCGTTGCTACCCAAAGTCGCGTGCGAGTCAAATAACTCATTATTCGACCAACCCCTAACTACTGCGCAAAGCCGTCGGGTTTGAGCTGATATATTCGGCCTATAGCTCCCCCCGAAACAGTGCAGCAAAGAAACAGCCCCCAACACAACTTAAAACGCAAAGAAAAGCGAAAATGGAGGAAAAGCCGACGAGATCAACCCTAAACCCCAGTGAAGGAGCAATGCTTAAGATTTGAACGCATCTCCAACTCTTACCACTCATCGGTTTCAGGGGCAGTCGGGGTTCGACTCCGTCATGGACCACTTCAAGAAGATCTCGCGGGTCGCGGACCGTATAGAGTCGTACATGCCCGAAGAGAACGTCGTTGGAGCGCTGCGAGAAGCTCTTCAGCCACCTCCGCGCCTCCGCCCGAGAAGAACGAGGAGGCCATCTGCATCTCGTACGACGCCGTCGTGCTCCTCTACAGCCCCTTGTTCTACAACACGATCCTCGTCGCAAGCGCCTTCCGCCAAGTCGGGTGGGACACCGTCAGAAGAAAACGCAGAGCCACGAGCGAGTCAAATAACTGTTAATACTCGACGCCTCCTCCCACACAAAGAACGACTTTCCGGCTCCACAAGAAGAAGAAGAAAAAGGCCGCTCCTGGTCCAGGAACGTGACGGTCAACCACAGCTTGCAAAGCTTGAGTCGGAGGCAGCAAAGTGCCACAACCCCGTCCGCTCTGCCCTGCGGCTGACCGTCTCGACGAGCTTGTGTTCAGCGCGAGCGCCAAGCCCCAAGGTGCGCCAAGCCTGGATGCTTTAGTTTCGGAAATCGGTAGCCACTTGACCCGTAGGCCCGTGGCTCTGCAGTACCGCCGAACACGTGAAGCTTGGCTCCCGTATAGCAGGCTGTAAAGAACGACTTTCCGGCTCCACAAAAAGAAGATAAACCAAACCTCTGCATTCCCGCGAACAAGACCTGCTAAGCATCAAACATACACGAAGAACAATATTTCTACCAAACACGGCTAAAAAAAAAAACTAAGGTTCCCCCCTTTCGGCCGACAGCCTCCCCCCCCCCCGAATCTGAACACGAAACTAAGATTCTCCCCCCCAATCAGTGCAAGAGGAAAAAAAACCCCCCCAACACAACTCAAAAACGCAAAGAAAAGCGGAAATGGAGGAAAAGCCGACCATCGAGGAGGTGCCCGAGGGGCAGTCAGGGTTTGACTCCGTCATGGGCCACTTCGAGAAGTTCTCGCGGGTCGCGGACCGCATCGCGTCGTACATGACCGAAGAGAACGTCGCCATCGCCTCCGCCAACTTGGAGCGCTGCGAGAAGCTCTTCAGCCACCTCCGCGCATTCGCCGAGAAGAACGAGGTGGCCATCCGCAACTCGTACGACGCCGTCGTGCTCCTCTACGGCCCCTTGTTCTACAACACGATCCTCGTCGCAAGCGCCTCCCGCCAAGTCGGGTGGGACACCGTCAGAAGAAAAATGCAGAGCCACGAGCGAGTCAAATAACTGTCACTACCCGACGCCTCCTCCCACACAAAGAACGACCTTCCGGCACCACAAGAAGAAAATAAACCAAGCCTCTCTGCATTCCCGCGAAAAAGACCTGCTAAGCAGCAAAACATACACGAGAGACAATATTTCTACTAAACACGGCTAAGCTAAGATTCTCCCCTTTCGGCCGATAGCACCCCCACCCCCGAATCAGTGCAAGAGGAAAAAACCCCCAACACAACTCAAAAACGCAAAGAAAAGCGGAAATGGAGGAAAAGCCGACCATCGAGGAGGTGCCCGAGGGGCAGTCAGGGTTTGACTCCGTCATGGGCCACTTCGAGAAGTTCTCGCGGGTCGCGGACCGCATCGAGTCGTACATGACCGAAGAGAACGTCGCCATCGCCTCCGCCAACTTGGAGCGCTGCGAGAAGCTCTTCAGCCACCTCCGCGCATTCGCCGAGAAGAACGAGGAGGCCATCCGCATCTCGTACGACGTCGTCGTGCTCCTCTACGGCCCCTTGTTCTACAACACGATCCTCGTCGCAAGCGCCTTCCGCCAAGTCGGGTGGGACACCGTCAAGGAAAACGCAGAGGGCCTAAAACTCGAGTACTGCAAAGTCCGCGAGGCGAGGAGCCGTAGGGGAGGTCGTATCGACGCCTTCGTGTTCATGGAGGCTGTGAACCCGGAAAAAGTGGCGAAGCTCGTCAAAGGCGCGATGCTGGGGTTCACGGCAGCCCTCGCCACCCTGCAGTCGCCGCCCATCCAAGTCCTCGCATCCGGTGTGAACTTGGGCGAGCAAGTCTGCAGCTCCGCGCGGCTCGTCGTCGACCCGCTGGTGATGGACCGCATCAAGCGCGCCGAAGAGGCGGAAAAGCTGCCCAGGGGCGCGTTGAACTGGGCCGAGGTGTTCCTGCGGTACTTCTGGATCGCCCTCGGCATCTACGTGGCGTCCGTCGTCCGCAAGCCGTTGATCACCGTCGCGGCTGTGGCCAAGGCCGCGCAGTCGTTGACGGAGTGCCTCACGACCAGATCCCTTGTTGTCCGCGACTCGGGCGTGCCCCCGACCGTCATCCAATACGGCCTCACCGCGATCGGACTGTACCACATCTTCATCCTCGGCGGCTCCGACAACCTGCCTTCGATTGCAAAAGCAGTTGTGTGGCTGCCCTTGCAGGTCGAGTCCTTCGTGTCGTGGATCCCCAATTCGGTGCAGTTCTTCCACCTGAAGGAATGAAGCAGTACCAATTCAGCCCGAGGTGTTTGTGGTGGTGGATCGCATGAAACCACTCCGGCGCAGGTGTACTGTTGGATCACCGCCGGCGTTTACGTGGCCTCCGTGGCCCGCAAGTCGTTGATCATCGTTGCAGCCGTTGCGAAGGCCGCGCAGTCATTGACAAAGTGCATCGCGACTAGGCTTCTCGTCGTCATTCTCTCATCGGCACCGCGGCATCCAATACGGCCTCATCGCGATCGGACTGTACCACATCTTCATCCTCGGCGGCTCCGACAACCTGCCTTCGGTTGCAAAAGCAGTTGTGTGGCTGCCCTTGCAGGTCGAGTCCTTCGTGTCGTGGATCCCCAATTCGGTGCAGTTCTTCCACCTGAGGAATGAAGGAGTACCAATTCAGCCCGAGGTGTTTGTGGTGGTGGATCGCATGAAACCACTCCGGCGGCGCAGGTGTACTGTTGGATCACCGCCGGCGTTTACGTGGCCTCCGTGGCCAGTCGTTGATCATCGTCGCAGCCGTTGCGAAGGCCGCGCAGTCATTGAAAAAGTGCATCGCGACTAGGCTTCTCGTCGTCATTCTCTCATCGGCACCGCGGCAGCCAATACGGCCTCATCGCGATCGGACTGTACCACATCTTCGGTGGACGCCTACAACCTCCGTCGAAGTAGCGGTTCTATAGCATCCCTTGCAGCTCGAGTCCTTCGTCGTGTATTCCTATTTCAGTGCAGTTCTTACACAAGAAGGTGTGAACCGGTTTCAGCCCGAAACGTGTTGTTTTAGCGAGCAAGCTATGGCTGGTGATGAACCGCATCAGGCAGGCGGAAGGCTCCCCGGGTAGGGGGGTCTACGCGGTGCTGGCATCTGAGCTGCATTTGCACGTCCGTTGTGTCCAATCCTTGAGAAGAGCAGCTCCGTCCGACACAGAAGAACCGTCGTCGCAGCCCGTGGCTCGTCTCGCGCACACATGCTGCTCCTCGGGTGAATCCCACGAACCCGGAATACTTCCTGTTCGCAGCGCGTTCCCCACTGAGGAGGAAAAAGAAGACCTATCCTCCCCCCCGTCCCATTCTCCCCGTCCACGAGTAACACGTTGCGCGTTTTCTCGCCCACTATTCGTTTTATACTGGCATTTATTCTCGTTTTAGAATGAGCATTCTGCTTTGCAAGAAAATACCCCACGAGGCCCGCCATGAAGAACTCCTGAGGAAAGAAAGTGTGTCTGTGTGTGTGTGCGTTTAAGTTCAGGGCTTTGAGTGGGTAACGTCTGAGTCTGAATCGAAGTATAGCCCACTTGTCACTTTCACCAGTCGGCTTTGAGTTTCCGACACGCTGCTTTTGGGTCCGGTGACTCCTCTCCGAAGGGTGGGTGGGATCCTTCGGCGGACGGGTATACTAGCTGCACGGAGTTTTCGGCTCCGGGCAACAGCTGAGTGTCTTTACACAGGCGGCACATCTCACCCGAGGATGTGGCAAGCTCTCTCTGTGCAATGAGCTTCGCCTGACTAGCTGTTCCAAACTCCTGGTGCAAGCACCCGTCATGGTCGGCAGTCGCCACCTGTGTCACAGTTTCGAGTCCTGTTCCGAGGCTCGCTCGCACGGGGAAGTGGCGCGAATCACTTCTGCAATGCTGACGACTGCTACCCCGTGTGTGTGAATGCGTTGTTGCGCAAGCTACGGGTGTGTCCAGTGTCAGGGTCCGTCCTCGCAGTCTCGTGTACCTCCTTGCAGTGAGGAGACCGGAAACTCCGCGAGAGATGGTCCCTGGACTACCCTAACTGGTCTCTCTCAAAGGAAGGAAGGAAACCCGGTCCGAGTCTAGCCACCCCCCGACACGGGATCTTTTTGTTTTACATAAGGGTTTCCGCCAGCTTGGAGCAAGGAAATGCTCGAGAAGCTGCCACAGAGAACCGAAGGGATCCCAAGAGCTACCGAATCACGTGTTGAACGGACGTGATATCATGCGGGTCTATCCCTACGCAACAGGTCAAAGTCCTGAGTGAGAAACAACACACGGTGGTGTAAGCGAAGAACAAACTCTCTCGCGAAGAACAAACTCTCTCTCTCTCTCGGAAAGGTCAGCGCGGTAGCGAGTGTCGAGAACACTGGGGGCTGCTTAGGCATGGGATACCAGTGGCATGAAGGCAGGCAAGCTCACTGAGACTCGGCTACCTCTTTCTCTCTGTCTCTCTCACTGTTCACCCTTCAAGCACTTCTTTTCGGAGGTCCATGAACCACTGAGCCACGGCATGATGCACCCTGAGCCGGTAGGTATCTCGAGTCTCACGCACACGCGCGTGTTCCTTCGTGGCGATGACTTCAAAATACTCGAGGGACTGCCTTATGCTCATTTCGACGGAGGCTAGAGGGGGAGAAAACAATACATCCACAAAGTGGGCTTTTTTTGTTGAACGTTTACGCCCGCCACTGAACCCAATTCACCTGTGTGCTCCGCATATTTACCTCCTTTGATCTTGGAATATTGTTGCGATAGTGGGGAGTCATCGGCATGCCGATGAGTACCACCCTACATCCTTTGATTTTTAGTACTAGCAATCTTGTGGGTTGCCCTTCATTGTATTGTGCAGGCTAAGAAGACGTAGGCAGCGTGTTTTGGTGGTTGATCAGAATTCCTTACCTGAATACACAGGGTAAATACAAGTGGGAAAACGATCAACCGGCACGCACAAACAAAACGAAGCGCCTGTCTTTTTTGTCAAAAAGTGACCTGAGAAAGTCGCGGGTTCGGACAGACAGACGGTCACCGTACTCACAATCTAATAGTAACCACCAAAGTCCGAAAAAGTGCGAAAAAGTGACCAAAATGACCCGAAACAGTGACAAAAAGCGACTTACGACGGTGTGCCGAAGGCGCTGGAAGGCTGCTGAGCCTCCGTTGCTGAGGCTCAGCCTGTGCCATGTGCACGGAGTACGTTGCTGCTGCAATTCCGGAAGCCAGACGAAGCGTCTGAACCCTGGACTGGCACCAAAGCGACACGTAAACGACCAAAACACGCCCCCAAAACCATCCCCTACAACCGGTCTAAATCTGCAAACCCCAGAAATCTCTAAACTAATGCCCTGAACACACAGCAAAAAAAAAGAAAGAGGTTGCAAAACGTCTCCGGGAGTATGCTCGCGCTCTGAAGCCGACAAAAGGGAAGGGGGGGCGCTGGGAAGTGGTGATCGCTTGAACGAAGGGGGCGAGGGGTGCTCGCCCGCCCCTCTGCCTGACGGAACAGGAGAAGCAGTCCACGACGAGCGCAGCTAGCTCCAGGACTCCTTCCGCTCTCCAGTTCCGTGAGCGGGATTCGTGGCCTGAAGTCTCGGATCCTGGGCTGTTGGCTACGGTGGGATTGCTCTGGTTTGTTCGGACCGCATCTCTGCCACTCCCGTCGCCCGGTACAGCTGGCGCCCCCAGCAGCCGTGGGGTTGTCACACGCTGCAACCGGCAACTTTCCTGGCCTGTGGTCTCGTTTCCCGGGTTGTACAATACAGCCGGATAGATCTGATTTGATCCGACCACATCTCTGCCACTGAAGGCAGCGCCCCCCAGCAACCGTGGGGTTTTGCCAACCGGCGTATCCTGAGTTATAAGATACGCGCTGGATAGATAGCATCTCTACCACTCCCAGCGCCCAATACAGCCGAAGGCAGCGGTGCCACGAGTCGGGGTTATCACACGCCGCATTTCACAGCAGCCAAGCGGAGTCGCATCCTCCCAGACCGATTCTCCGCAAAGGCGGCGGGAAGCTGTTCACTCCGGCGCTTTCCCCCGAGAAAAAAAAAAACGCAGCCAGCCTTTCGTAGGGTCGAGGCCCAGTTTCTGGGCAGCGGTAGCAAGTGCCACCGAAACCCCCTTCGCGACCTTCCGGCTGAGACGCGGCACCGTCCCTCCTCCTCCGGCGGCCCTCCATCGCCCCCGGCAGAACCTGCGTTGCGCCGGCCCTCCGCGGGGCGAGGGCTCTATAGCTGCGCCAGGCCGGCGGAAGCGACGGCTTTTCCTGCGCCGCTCGCCTTGGTTTGATCTCCCGCGGCAAAACTGCCGTTTTCCCTCGTGCCGAGGCGGCCGGCGCAGCACCCCTCGGGGCTTGATCTCGCGGAAGAGCTGCTCGCCGGCGGGCGCGGCACCCCCTTGAAACTGTCGCTTTCCTCGTGTGGAGCAGCTCCCTTAGGTTGCTTTCTCGGTAGGCTGCCGTCTTCGCTTGGTTGCGTTCGCGGTAAAACTGCTGGTTGAACCTATCGTTTCGTGTGGAGCAGCTCCCTTAGGTTGATTTCTCGGTAAAGCTGCTGTCTTCGCCCCTTGGTTGCGTTCGCGGTATAGCTGCTGGTTGAAACCTATCGTTGTCCTCGTGTGGAGCAGCTCCCTTAGGTTGCTTTCACGGTAAAGCTGCTGGTTGAAACCTATTGTCTCGTGTGGAGCAGCTCCCTTAGCTGTCTTTCGCCCCTTGGTTGCTTTCGCGGTAAAACTGCTGGTTGAAACCTATCGTTTCGTGTGGAGCAGCTCCCTTAGGTTGATTTCTCGGTCAAGCTGCCGTCTTCGCTTGGTTGCTTTCGCGGTAAAACTGCTGGTTGAAATCTATCGTTTTGTGTGGAGCAGCACCCCTAGGTTGATTTCTCGGGAAAACTGCTGCTTTCGAGGCGGCCGCGCAGCGCCCTTCGGTTGAAGCTATCGTTTTCTTCGTGTGCAGCATCTCCCCTGGGTTGATTTCGCGGGAAAACTGCTGCTTTCGAGGCGGCCGCGCAGCGCCCTTGGTCGAAACCATCGTTTTCCTGTGTGGCGCGCACCCCTTGGCCTTGGTTGATTTTGCGGTTGAACTGCTGCTTTCGAGGCGGCCGCTCAGCGCCCCTTGGTTGAACTATCGTTGTGTGGAGCAGCACCCTTTGGTTGATTTCGCGGCAAAACTGCTGCTTTCGAGGCGGCCGCGCAGCGCCCTTGGTCGAAACCATCGTTTTCCTGCGTGTGTGGCGCAGCACCCCTTGGCCTTGGTTGATTTCGCGGTAAAACTGCTGCTTTCGAGGCGGCCCCGAGTTGACTTCGCGGAAAACCCACGGGGTTCCCCCCCTCGCGGTGCCGAGGTCGCCGGCCTGCTTCGCGGAAACCCATGGGCAAGGGCAAGAGGCAGCGAGAGCTGAAGGCCAGCCCGGTGGCCATGCCGAAGCGGAAGAAGAGCGCGTGGGACAGGGCCAGCACGGGCAGCCTGGGCAGCAGCGGATCATTCAAGAGCTCGACGAGTCGGTGCAGCATCGGCTCCGTGTCCAGCGCCTCGGCCCTCGCGCAGCACGACGCCAAACTCCGAGAGGCCTTCCGGCGGGGAGACGTCCATTTTCTGGCCAACCTCCTTGGCCCGAAAGATGCGGTGTGCACACAACCTTTAACTTTTGCCAAGCATGAAATGTTGGAGGAAATGAGAGGCTTGACTGCACCTGCTTGCACTGTCCAAAATACGAACTCCGCTACGAAAGGTTTCGAAGCCCAACTTTTCTGAAGGGACTGGCCTTTAGAAGCCTTGATGTGGACCTACTTTTCTGGAGGGACTGGCCTTTAGAAAGCGAATTTCCACCGTAAAACAAGCAGATCTGCGGCTTCCTCCGACAAAGACAGTTGGACTGCGTGCGAGTGTTGATGCAGGGAACCGACAAGTTTGCAGCGGTGACTCGAGACGAGGTGAAGACGACGGCGGACACGAACTGGCCCGACGAGGCGTATGCGATTATGCGCATCTACGACTCGATCGCGCTGAGGACGAAGCTGGACACCTTTTTCGCCAACCGGCTAGCCGACTCCGCGAACCTTGAGAAGATGCTCGCGATCTGCGGCGGCGAGATGCCCCACGAAGGCGACAAAGGCCTCGTCATACTGCACGCCGAGGCCTGCCGCCGATCCGACACCGACATGTTGATGCAGCTTTCGAAGCACTTCGGCCACTTCGCCTACTCGCCCGCTGAGGCGTCGGCCACATTCACAGCGCGGTGCCGACTCACCCTGGTAAGCATTCTGTGCTCCGTTCACAGGCAGGAATATGCCTAGTAGCTTACCTGGCGCCCCTGACTCGCAGCCAGCTTCGCCCGTTCTGGTGGCTTCTCCACTACGGTGGCTCCTGGAAGCCGGTCCACAGACAGGAGCAGACCTTTTTCGACGAATCTTTGCTCGAGATCAGCTCCGATGAAGAGATCTGCGAAAGAATAGACCCCAAGGACGAAATAATATGTAGGGTTCGGGACGTGGATCCGTGTGGAAATGGAAATAAGCGTTGGACATTATGGAAAATCTTCACTCTGTTCCCCAGCCGAAGCAGATGGATGCCCTTACCTGGCGCCCCTGACGCTCGCAGGCGCAGTTTCGTCGGCTCACCCTGGGAAGCCCTCTGTTCCGTTCACAGCCCTAGCCCCGGCAAGACTTTCCCAGCACCCCTGGCCCAGCGATATACGAGGTCAACATAGAGTGTTTTTTGTGTCTACAATGCATTGTACACAAGAAACAGTCTAGAAAACGAAATACAGGAATTCCCCCCGTGCCCTATACACGCGAACAAACACAAAGCATTGTAGTACTAAAACACTAGCAGTGACAGCGTTCGAAATGACACTTACCAAACCAGGCGACTTCGTTCGCGCGCACAAGCAAAAGAAAGTCATAGAAATCAGGGTTCCGAATTTGAAAAGAAGACCAATCACAACTCACTGCAGGACTACTTCATGTCGCGAAACGAGCGCAAGTCCATTTGTGCCTTCTCGCACGACTTCTTCGAAAGCCACAAAGACGAACTGGACCGGGTGTGGGCCCAGAGAAGAAAGGTATCGTTTCCCCTGTCAAGCGTGAGGAACTTACAACCGGCGCTTGCCCTCGGACCAAACTCGTCCGATCTTGAGTAAGCGCTCAATCGTATCTGAATCTGCCCAGCATAGTCTCGAGTATTTGTTGGCACAGTGCGTTGCTCAGGGTGTCCGTAGTCCGAGGGACGATAATACTTAGGTGAATTTCCCTTATATCCCACCACTTCCAATTCCCTTCAAAACCAATATATACAACGACCCCCCCACCCCCCCTGCAAACATGCATGCACCACGTACTTGTCATACGTATTACAAGTACATGTGACAAGTACATGTACTTGTCATATTATGACAACTACTATGACAAGCATGTACTTGTCATATGGCAAGCACATACTTGTCATATGACAAGTAGGTACTTGTCATATGACAAGTACATACTTGTCATATGACACTCGTCATTGACAAGTTTTGTGAAGGAATTACTCAACTCTCGCATACAAGTGGCAGAGAGAAGTATGGTATACAACCCAATACTCGCAAACGATATTAATTCGAGCGACAACTGACGGATCAAGCTCTGTGACAGAAGAAACAAAGGCGGAAAGCTCTCCCAGTCCCTGCACCTAGGTCCCAAAGGAGTTTGCGCGAGATGGCTATGTTCTGCGGTGCGAAATGGAAGAAAGGAATTGGACACAGACAGACCAACTGCCGTGTCCGGCCAACAAAACCCTGCTTGCAGACATCACCATTGCCAAGATAAGCAACAACCACACGCCCCTCACCATAAGCGCAAACCCGCGAACTTTGCTTCACCCAGAACTTATCTTCGCCCGGACTTTGTTTCGCCCGAACTTTGCTTCGCCCGAGCTTTGCTTCACCAGAACTCAGCTCGCCCGAACTTTGCTTCACCAGAACTTTGCTTCACCCAGAAATTAGCTTCGCCCGGACTTTGTTTCGCCCGAACTTAGCTTCACCAGAACTTAGCATTGCCCGAACTTAGCTTCACCCGAACTTTGCTTCACCTGAACTTAGCATTGCCCGAACTTAGCTTCGCCCGAACTTTGCTTCACCAGATCTTTGCTCACCCGAACTTAGCTTCGCCCGAACTTTGCTTCGCCCGAACTTTGTTTCGCCCGAACTTAGCTTCACCAGAACTTTGCTTCACCAGAACTTAGCTTCGCCCGAACTTTGCTGTTCCCCGAACTTTAACTGCTGCCTCCAGTCTCGCCACGCGCCGGCCTTAGCCGAGCGCACGTACTTGGGCAGAACACTGCCTCGCACACCACGTACTTGTCATGCGTATGACAAGTACGTTGTACTTGTCATATGACAAGTACATACTTGTCATATGACAAGTTTTGTGAAGGAATTACTCTAGTCTCGCATACAATTGGCTGAGAAAAGTATGGTATATAACCCAATACTCGCAAAAAGTATTGATTCAAGCGACAAGTGACCGATCAAGCTCTGTGGCAGAAGAAACAAAGACGGAAAGCTCTCCCAGTCCCTGCACCTAGGTCCCAAAGGGGTTTGTGCGAGATCTGCGGTGCAAATGGAAGAAAGGAATTGCGTGTCTACAGGCAAGCTTTCATCAAGGGCTAGTTCACCCGAGGATCCCATAAAGATAGTGGCACCACGAAACGAGGAAAGAATGGAAGATGTGTTTCCGTTCCCTTCGAGAACAAAAGGTTGGAGGCACAGAGGACAGGTTTTCTTATCAGCTTCTTTGGATGCACATACAGTAAGTGTTGCCTAAAGCCAAGTGTCCCGACATGCTTATTGCAGAACGGGCAGTTCTGCTTGACTCGCGTGTATGGAGGCCGATGGTAGGCGTCATATTGTGCATACAAACCCCTGATGCTGGAAAAGCCAGTCTTTCGGCACATGCAACAAAAGACTGCTTCCTCGGTACTGTCCTCTGCTTCAGCAAACACGCCACGGTGTTTCCCTGTTTCCCTACAAACACACGCCTTCAGAATCGCCCCCTCGTCTTGCGGGCTACCAAAATACTTCTGGCCCCACCCTGTCTTTTTGCCGCTGTGCTCACTAAAGCCCACGTTGCGAAGTCGAGTCCAACTTTTGGGTGGCCTGGTCGTTAGCACGAGCAATACACTTACACAAGTGTATTGCGTCGTTCGTCAGAACTTCTGGAACTGGTGAAATAGGCGGCGGACGGAGAGGTTTCAGTTGAAAATCAACATGTTTGGTCTGGAGTTCGAAGGATAGCCTGTCGCGTCGAATGTTTGTCGGGAAGTGTGGGATGCCCATCGCTTCCCATGTCGCGGACTAATTGTTCTCGTTTTTGTCTTGTCCAGGTGTGGCGAAGCTAAGTTCGGGCGAAGCAAAGTTCGGGTTCTGGTGGCATGTTCGGCGCCAGTACCCGGGGGGGAGACCCCCCCGGCCCCCCCGACTCCGTTTCCCGTGGTGACCCAAATACCGCGAGATACTGAGAAACTCCGCAAAAACGCAAATTTCGGGCACATTGGACCCGGAAATGCAACAAAACCTCGAAAACAATCTTTGACCGGAAAAGTGTCATGGGCGGGGTCCGAACCCGGGCCCGCCGGCCTGAAGGCCTACGCCCGGTCACTGTGCCACCCGCATACCTTTTGGACGGGAAAAAAAAAGCTAGCTCGGCGCATTCCGAAAAACAATACACTTTTGCACCAAAAAAGCCGGGTTGGCTCGAATAGAGGCTATTCACATTGCATGTTCATAGGACCTCCAGTCTCGAAACATTATACTAAGTTTTCCCCCCGCAACGGTAAGGCAATTCAGCGAAAATCAGCGCGTTCGCAAGCCAGCCCCAACAACACAAAACAGGAAATGGACAGCTGCTGCGTCGTGATGTGAAGCCGTGCCGGTGGCAGGGTTTTGGAATTTGTCTGCTGGATCTTCCCACTCAGGCGGGAGCCGCCGCCGTACGCAGCGCGTGAGCCGACGGAAGAAGGTGTCTTCGCCACCGTTGCACACGAGCGCCGCTGCTGGGTCGTCGCCGTTGGGGGTACGGGTTCGGCCTTTTCCGGAGCAGGTATCTTTGCCGCGTCTTCGCCGTTGCACAAGCGCTGATGTTTTTTACCAGCTAAGGTCGTTTGTCTCCCGGCGCAGTTACGAGAGCTCGTAGTCCTTATCTGCCCACGGGCTAGCTAGTGTCTTCGCTGCCGTTACACACAGCGCCGGTTACCAGCCGTGGCTGCTTATCTTCCGGCGCAGATACGAGAGCCTGTAGTCATTGGCTCCCATGGGCGCTGGGTCGTCGCTCGTATCTGTCGCCACAGGTTCGGCCTTTCCGGAGCAGGTATCTTCGCCGCGTCTTCGTCGTTGCACAAGCGCTGATGTTTTTTTACCAGCAGAGGTCGTTTGTCTCCCGGCGCAGTAACGGGAGCTCGTAGTCCTTATCTGCCCACGGGCTAGCTAGTGTCTTCGCTGCCGTTACACACAGCGCCGGCTACCAGCCGTGGCTGCTCATCTTCCGGCGCAGATACGAGAGCCTGTAGTCATTAGCTCCCATGGGCGCTGGGTCGTCGCTCGTATCTGTCGCCACAGGTTCGGCCTTTCCGGAGCAGGTATCTTCGCCGTCGTTGACGCACGAGCGCCGAATACCGACTTTTCCGGCGCAGTCACGAGAGCGTCTACGAACGCCGGTTCCCAGGCGTGGCTGTGGCCGTTTGTCGTCCGGCGCAGTCATTTTGCTGCCCACGGGCGCTAGCTGGTATCTCCGCCGCCGTTACAAACGAGCGCCGGTTCCCTCCCAGGCGTGGCTGTGGCTGTTTGTCTTCCGGCGCAGTCACGAGAGCGTGTCATTTTGCTGCCACGGGCGCTGCGCTGGTATCTCCGCCGCCGTTGCAAACGAGCGCCGATTACCAGCTAAGACTGTGGTCGTTTGTCTTCCGACGCTGTGACGATCGCCGCGGGATCACTTGCTTGCGAGCTGTTACAGGCCGTGTGCTGGTATCTTCGCCGCTGCGCAAGCGCCGATTCCCAGCTGCCTTCCGGCGCAGTTGCGAGAGCTCGTAGTCCTTTTCTGCCCGTGGGCTAGTTGGTGTCTTCGCTGCCGTTACACACAGCGTCGGTTACCAGCTGTGGCTGCTTATCTTCCGGCGCAGATACGAGAGCCTGTAGCCATTGTCCGCCCAAGGGCGCTCAGTTCGCTGGTATCTTGCTGCCGTTACACACGAGCGCCGATTACCAGCTAAGACTGTGGTCGTTTGTCTTCCGACGCTGTGACGATCGCCGCGGGATCACTTGCTTGCGAGCTGTTACAGGCCGTTTGCTGGTATCTTCGCCGCTGCGCAAGCGCCGATTCCCAGCTGCCTTCCGGCGCAGTTGCGAGAGCTCGTAGTCCTTTTCTGCCCGTGGGCTAGTTGGTGTCTTCGCTGCCGTTGCACACAGCGTCGGTTACCAGCTGTGGCTGCTTATCTTCCGGCGCAGATACGAGAGCCTGTAGCCATTGTCCGCCCAAGGGCGCTCAGTTCGCTGGTATCTTGCTGCCGTTACACACGAGCGCCGATTACCAGCTAAGACTGTGGTCGTTTGTCTTCCGACGCTGTGACGATCGCCGCGGGATCACTTGCTTGCGAGCTGTTACAGGCCGTTTGCTGGTATCTTCGCCGCTGCGCAAGCGCCGATTCCCAGCTGCCTTCCGGCGCAGTTGCGAGAGCTCGTAGTCCTTTTCTGCCCGTGGGCTAGTTGGTGTCTTCGCTGCCGTTGCACACAGCGTCGGTTACCAGCTGTGGCTGCTTATCTTCCGGCGCAGATACGAGAGCCTGTAGCCATTGTCCGCCCAAGGGCGCTCAGTTCGCTGGTATCTTGCTGCCGTTACACACGAGCGCCGATTACCAGCTAAGACTGTGGTCGTTTGTCTTCCGACGCTGTGACAATCGCCGCGGGATCACTTGCTTGCGAGCTGTTACAGGCCGTTTGCTGGTATCTTCGCCGCTGCGCAAGCGCCGATTCCCAGCTGCCTTCCGGCGCAGTTGCGAGAGCTCGTAGTCCTTTTCTGCCCGTGGGCTAGTTGGTGTCTTCGCTGCCGTTGCACACAGCGTCGGTTACCAGCTGTGGCTGCTTATCTTCCGGCGCAGATACGAGAGCCTGTAGCCATTGTCCGCCCAAGGGCGCTCAGTTCGCTGGTATCTTGCTGCCGTTACACACGAGCGCCGATTACCAGCGAAGACTGTGGTCGTTTGTCTTCCGGCGCAGTTACGAGAGCTCGTCATTTTCTGCCCATGGCTAGCTGGTATCTTCGCTGCCGTTACACACAGCGCCGGTTACCAGCTGTGGCTGCTTACGCCAGCCGCGAAATTTCACCACCGCAACCGGCGCGATCAAACATCCTTCCACCCAAGGAAGGGCTTGTGATTACCTACGCCAGCCGCGAAATTTCAACAAGTACACAGGGCCCCCCGAAAAAAGTTGGACCGGACAAAAGTTGGACCGCCAGAGCCCAAAATAGGTGAGTTGGTCCATTTCTTCCGGGCCAACTTATTTCCGTTAATTTGTTGTCAACGTCTCGTAGTTGGCACACAGGTTCTCTCTCTAGGAGCAAACAATAGAGTGCAGGCTGGACAGGCTATTTCTTCGAGCCGCGGGCTGCATCCCCTTCCATGCGCACACACAGGGCATCGACGGGTCTTGTCACGCAAGCCTCCAACGTAGACCAAGATCAACAACAAGAACCGACCTCCCACAACCCAGTCTCAACCATCCTTTTTTTATACGGACGAAGGAAGGAGGATTCGAGGAACCGTAGCATGGTTCTACTGCGGAGTCCTGGACTCCTTTTACCTCGCTTCTACGAAAAGCAGACGTGCAAAGGACGGTGCCACGGCATTATTCGGTAGCCGCTGCTAAACCCGAGAGACTGCTAGAGGGGGGATAGTATCAATGTGAATAATATGAGGGCAAGCCACGCAAAATCATTTCTGCATACAGTGTAGGTCCGAAAAGGGGTCGGATCGCACGAAAAAAACATGCAACGTTCAACGAAGAAGCGTTCGAATCTACTCCGTTAATCCGGTACTAGTATCCCGCTGATAGTAATTGTGGGCCGTGAAGGAAATCGGAAACCTCCGAGCGCAAACAATGCTTTCCGTCAAATCAACTGCGGTTGATCGAGGGTGGCAACACTTAACGGTGGATGTCTTGGCTCTGAGAACGAAGGAATGCCCCCCGAGGCACCTGAAAACCGGACCTCAGAACGCACGTCAATAACAATCATACACCCGAAAAGCGGGCCTTGGCTCCCGCCTTTCAGTTTCAGCTCAGGCTCCAGCTGATGAGACTGGTCCCCCCGTGCAGGGTATGCTTCTCTCTCTGGTCCAGTACTCCACGTTGGCTTCTCCATCCTTGGTCGGGTTTAGCTGATATGAAACCTCCAGTTTTTTGTTGGCTTCGTTCGGCATTTCCTGCGCAACCGCAGTCTTGGAAATGGTCCGTTCAGTACAACCGCACTCTTGAATAGACAGCCTGGCCTATCCATGCACGGGTCGGTTCAATACCACGAGCAGGACACTCTGCGCATGTGGGAAAACGTGAACTGATCGCTTCGTGGATAGTATCCTTGTGTGCTTCCAGATCGCTGCAATCGCGGGTTTGATCCACGACGACCGATATCTGAAACCCACAGGTGATCCGAAAGGTGTACTTATGTCACAGTTGAAAGGCACGAAAAAGACGCTGAGAGCAAAGTAGAAGATGGGGTTGGGCAGAAGGCTTCCGGCAACGTACGAAACTGTGCAGGTGGGGGTGTGCTCGGAACCCTCATCCTGAGGCCGATTCGGAGCCTGACTCCACCCTGCAAGCCTCCTCCTCAGCTCAAAACCCTGTTTTTGGTCGCAGAGCACACTCGGACGGTGCCGGAATAAATCTGCCCACCCCCCTTGGGCATCGTCTCGACAACCAAAAAGCAAAAAAGACAAGACAACCCTTGCCCCCTGGGCCAAGTCACGCCGCTCAGACAAGCCGCGTCGGAGGGCCGCCCGGGGCTCATTTTTTGACGCGGACAAAAGAGATGGGAGAGAAACAACACAACCAGTGTTCGCGCTAAGGAAAAGTAAGCGGACGATTTCGGCCGGAAGAAACTGAAAACCCAACCGGCCGACAATCGGCCGGCTGATTTTTAGAAGGTCTGCCGATCAGACCAATTGTCATGCCTGCAACCAGGTAGGGCAGCGCCCTACCTAACAAAATTTACACTGAAAGCCCCCGGGCGGGGGAAACCCCCCCCCCCCCCCTTGGCATAGTGGTCAAACGATTCGCATTATCGCATATTATCGCATTTGGGATTTTGGCGCCAATTATCGCATTTTCATTCGCATTATCGCACGATTATCGCATATTATCGCGTATTATCGCATATTATCGCACATTATCGCACGTGCGATAATGATTATCGCACGTTTATCGCACGATTATCGCACATTATCGCAGACTTCTTGGGAGACCCGGAGAGGCAGGATGGCTTGTCAGGCGCAGAAAGTGAGAAAAGGAGTCCGCGGAGCTCGTTGCGAGCCTTTCTCACTCGTACACTCCTCTAGAATGCGTCGGTCATCCGCCATGCTACCGTGACGCTTCGACAACTGACATCCGACCACTACCAGTGTCACCTAACTTGACAACTACCATGGCTCGATCCCTTCTTGCGCGAACCGCCTTGGTTGGTGGTGGCTGGTGTGCAGAAGCTTCGGTACGTTGTGGGTGTCCATCACGCTCTCAGAGTTCCTTGTATTTTCTCCTGCTTCATCCGGAAGTCGTCCACCGAACAACTCTTGCACTGGTAGGCGCCGCCTGACATATCCATGACTTCGCACCCACTTCCGTACCCTACTCATAGCTGAGACCATCGTCAGCAACCCGACGACAGACAGATGCCTCTTGCAATGCCAACCTCTGGCTGGTGGGTGAGCTCACCTCGCGGGATCGCGTAGCTGCGGGCTCTCTTCTTCTTTGCAACTGCACGGCCTACGGCGGCGGCTAACGCCTTGATGGGAAACGTCAGTTTCCATTGAGCGAAGGGTACGTCCTGCAGATACACGGGTTTGGAGCAAACTGCTTCTATGCCGTTTAACATCACTTTCGTCCTCCTTCCAGCTGCAAAACGTGGGCGGTGCATGATCCCGGCATTGCGGCGTACCCAGGCAGCGTAAGAGCATACACCTTGTCGCCACTTCCCGGGAAGGCTGAGGCTCCCGTGTCAGCAACGCCGAAGTCGACCAGTGCTGATGGCCTGCCTCTTTTTAGCGCTGGTGCGTCGACATCTCTTACGGCGTTTATCTGGTTCCGGCTGTTTCACTGGGGCTCGCCGAAGTACAAGTCATGGCGGGTCTTGTTTGTCGGCTGTGTGTCGAGTTCCAGCATGACACTGCCTTCGTGCAAGCCGGCTCATGGTCCTGTTGTCTTCTGAAGACCTCCATAATATTATGCTTCTTGCGTCTGGGGAGCATCTGAACAACTTCATCTGTCGTAGTATCAGCTGGCACGATCTACTGGGCTGGCGGGATTGGGGCGGCAACGGAATCTGGATGTGGTTGACAGAAAGGTTCTCATAGCACTCTTGCTACAAACCCGGACACAAACTTTCCCCCGGAACCCACCCCTACAGGGGTACATCCTCTGTACAAATACAGTATTATGAATTATCGCATATTATCGCATGCCGATTATATGCGATAATTTTATGCGATAATGCGATAATTATTATCGCATGCGAATCGTTTGACCACTATGCCTAGGGGGGGTCAATCTGTGTCCCAATTGGGCATTTTTCAAAGTTCATCATACTAGGGCCGCCTGGGGACCTGGCCCCCTGTAGAGCACCCCACACCGTCATTTCCACAGGGTTTTCGAGCCTAAAATCGAGTGTAGAGCCCTAAAACGAGTATAAAACGCGAATTCAAAATTGCTGTCCAAAGTCGTGCCACCCTTTTACCCCACCGCTGCTCAAGGCCACCACACAGGCAGCAAAAAAGTAGAAAAAAAACGCTTGTCTCGCGCACCATGCCTCACCAATACAAGAAGAAAGGGGGTTCATTGGTCGCGGAGACGCCCATATAATGGCAGAACAGCTAGAGTGAGATTGTGCTCTGTAGGTTCGAATTTTCTTTCAGCAGTGCTGAAGGACACGATGCTCCTACGTGTAGGAGGGAAGGACAGGCTCGGATCGAGGGAAAGCGGGGACAGCGGGGCTACCGTCTGTGCTTGTCGTCATGCAAAAATGTCGAACCGTTTTTCTTCCTCACTTTCCACAAAGCGTGTCCCAGAACTGCACGAACATTGGTCTGAGCAGCTCTTCTCCGGTACTGCGTGCCGCCTATGAGGACGACAGGAATGTTTTTCGTAATAACAATTAATTGTAAACACGAAAGAGAACGCTGGCAGCGTGTTTGGGAGAAGATTAGCCTACCGATCATATTCACTCACTATCACTCACAAACAGGCTAATCCTCCCCCGGCACGTACAAACAAAAAAATGGCACTAACTCGGACTGACATCCTCGAGGGAGAAGTCGAATGGGGTGCTATCCCCGTCGTGAAACTCCCCCGCGGGGAGGATTACGATGAAGCGGAGAGCGAATGCATATTCGCGACGTGCAGCATTGCACACAGGCCGGACACCTCGTCGAGGTGTGCTTCTTGCGGTTACGTCGCATCTGCAGGATGCGTAACCAAGAAGTTGGGACCGGACGCTGCAAGCTTCTTGGAAAGCATTAAGGACGACAACTGGAGCTGTCCAGTCTGTTGCTGCCTTGCTGACCGAAACAAGCGCGCAGCCATGGCCGACGACCTCGAGGGCCCAATCGAGTTCCCGACGAGGATGAGGACGAGGGCGGAGCCCTACAGGCGGTCCTGGAGAATCTTCCAGATGGACCCTGGAAGGCGCCCTTTTCTCTCCTTTTGCACCAGCTCACAGGCACCCAGTCTGAGCTGTCGAAACTCAAGGCAGATGCTGCCCGAGACCGCCAGGAGGCAGAGGCTGCTGAGAATGCCGAAGTAGACGCGCGACGAGTCCAGACGTGGGCCCCCTTGCTGAAGACTTCGGGGGGCCGGCTCTCCCTACGCAATGACCTCACCCGCCGGTTTGGTGAGGCGTTAGAGGTGAACGAGGCGGGGCAGGCGTACCGGCATGAGCTGAGGTCGTCTTACGACTCTCTGTGGGCTCTTCTGCCTGTTGCTCACAACAACCCTCCCGTGCTTCAGGCCATGCAGGCTACCATCGTCCGGATGGAGTCGAACCGTCTTCGGTTCAGAACTGGTGGCTCCGGCGAGTCCTCCTCGCTCTATGAGGGCAGGGCCCGAAAGGTGAAGTTCGGGGGTATGGACGACCGGTGGGCCACCAATCTCCAAAACGCCTTATTGCAGGTAAAGACCCCGCAGGCACCAAAAAACGAAGTGGAGAAGGAGAACCGTGTAAAGAAGGCGAAAAGGGGGTGACTCAACCTACCTGCTCCGACCCGCTACCGGCTTCCACTCCCAGCTTCAAATTCCCGAAAACGGGAACGGATTTCTGCCGACGAGATACCTTATCTCCACCGGAGAGTTCTGGAAAGAGCTTCGCAGTGCTATGCGAACTCAGCTGCGCTCTCCAGTGTACAGACACGCAGCGAGGCTTTCGCCTCTCTGGTCAGAAGGAGCCATCCTCACCTGCCCGAGGACCACATCTTCCTCATGTGGCTCCAGCTGAAGCTGGAAAAGGGAGAGCTCCAGACGCAGTCCGCTCGGCAGTACATGACGTATCGTCGGATGCTGTCAATCGACCCGACGGCTGCGTTCCGAAGAACTCTGAGCCGCGAGCTAAAAGAGTACGAACGCAGGGCTCTTACGTCTCGCACATTGGTGGGCAACCAGCAGGTGGAGGAAGCGGTCCGCGAGATGACTGGGCTCTATCGCGCCGCCCTGGCGACCCAATGGAGTCTCGGGGCTCGACTAATCGACCTGATCCGGCTCGAAACGAAGCACATCCTGTTGTGCCCTCGAGACCAGAACCTTGTGCTAGTAATGTTGGTCAACGGGAAGACGGATCAGAGCGGTCGCGGACAGCCTTTGTTGCTGCAAAGGACGGGAAGGTTCGTCAGGTGGATGCTGGATTGGTGGAACGCCCGTTTGCAGCTGGGCGAGAAGTACATGTTCTACCCCGACCTTCGGACCACTCGGTACAACATGGTCCTGCGAGCTCGACTCGATCTGACGTCGCACGGCCTTCGGCATTCGGCATTGACGTGGGTGGCTCGCTTCTCGGAATTGGGGGAGCAGGCGGCACAGGTGGTGGGTCGCCACAAGAGTGTGGAAACGACCCGCCAGTACATCCCTCATCACTTGTGGGGGGCTGCCCAGGATTCTGCTGCTCCGCTGAGCCTACTTCAAAAGTGAAGTGCCTGATCCACTCGGGTACCGAATGTCCCCTGGGCACCAGACCTTGTATCAGACCTCCCGGCGCTGAGGCCCAACTTCGAGTGGGTCCAAGAAGCCAAGATTCGCTCCCTGATAGGTAGTGGCCGGCCTACCGTTCCGGGTCCGGCGAACAAGAAACTCTCGCCTCACGTGTCTCGCTTACTCAACCTCGGCATCGTTGAGAAAGTTCGTAGGAAGGAGACGGGAAGATGGTGTCACTCCGCCTTCTGTGTCGAAAAGTCTAAAAAGGGACAACTTCGGTTCATTCTGGCATGCACCGGCGTGAACGCGGCAACTGCTCACACCCCATGCCCGCCATGTAAACTGCCTTCCTACCCATCGATGATAGAAAAAATGATGGGTTTCGATTACTTGGCGGAATATGACTTTAAGTCATTTTTCTTCCAGTTTCCACTGAATGAACAGGTTCGACGCTACTTCTGTTTCCGGGTGGACAACAAGATTTACCGATTGAAGGTCTTGCCGATGGGATACCGGGGCGCCCCTCAGCTGGCTCAGGCAGTGTCCGAGTCGATTGCACAGCTCGCCACGGAGGGTTACCAAGCAGAGTCGGATAGCTTCGCTTGGATCGACAACTGTTTTTTCCTAAGCAACGACCAAGTCGTTCTGGAAAGGATTCGTAGCAGGTTTGAGGAACTGTGTTCCGATTACGGGATTGTAATTGGGGAGAAGAAGGAGCCTTCTTCCGTCTTCATAACGCTCGGCTTGCAGGTTAACCTGAGCGACAAGAAGTGGCGCTTGGATCCCTCGTGGGTTGAGAAGGTCATAGGACCGGCCAAGAGACTCTTGCTCGCCCCAGGTGCTCCGTTACGGTCGTGGTGGCGGCTCGCAGGGTGTCTCATCTGGAGACAGCATGTGTTGAGGCTGCCATTTGCCGATCTGCTGCAGCTGCTGCACTGGATGTCGGGCATCACCCGAAATGGTAACCTTAGAGATAGCGAATTCTGGCGAAGCTGGAAGACATTGGATGGGGAGCTTCTCCGCCTCCTTCGTCAGACGGTGCACCACTTGGAGGAAAATGCTTTCGTATTCTGGCAGGCGCTCCCTGCAGACAGGGCTTTCGGATTTTCAGATGCGAGTGGTGTCGGTTGGGCCTACATCGACGGCCAAGCACACTACGGAATCTTCCCGAGATGTTTGGCTTTGTCTCCAATTTATCTGAAGGAGCTGTACGCTCTATTCATGTTGGTTCGGGGTCAGCCCCAGGAGAACACCCTACTCGTGGTGGGAGTCGACAACAGGGCCGTGATAGGCATTGTGCGGAAAGGGTACTCCCTCAAGTACGCTGCGATACCCTGGTTGAAAGCGTTGCAAGACACCTTGAAGAGACAGGGGAACCATCTGAAGCTCTTTTTTGTTCCGACGAAGAGCATGCCTGCGGACGCATATACGCGTCTTCCAATCCAACGAAAGTATTGGAAAGAACTCTGCACGACGCTGTAAAAGACTCTCAGGAGAGACACCTACTACAACGGGCCGGCACGTACAAACAAACATCGCGCCTATTCTTTTTCGTAATAACAATTAATTGTAAACACGAAAGAGAACGCTTTGTGCCCTATTTATGGAGTCTCACGCCCCCTTTTTCTCGTGTGATCCAGTCCCCGGTAGAAAACCGGTAGGAAGTCGCCAAAAATCCGGCGGAAGCCGGCAGAACTCAGGGTGGGGATCATTGTTTGTATCTACCTTTTCTACAGCAACTCTCAGACCGGCTTTGAGGGGCGCATAGAGGCATTGTTCTGTCTTAACATCTGAGATCTTCCTAGTAAGTTAGAAACCAGTGGAATGATATCTAAACATGTCAATGAACACAATTGTGGACAAGTCTGGCGCCCGCACCCGACTCGACCGCGGTAATTCCAGCACCAATGGCGTAAGAAAAGCTCGTAGTTGGATCCAGAGCTCAGGTTGCAAAGTGGCCCAGTTTGCTGCACCGGCGCTCTGCTGGTATTCAGAGGGCTGGGATGAACCCCTCGCATCAAGACCTGTGCTCGTGTGAACGGTGACAATGTGCCTTGCAAGTAATCTCTTCATCGGGATGACACCAGCCCCCCAAGTTGTTGACAACTAGCGAGTGGTGCGAGCGGAACGAGCGAAATAATAACAAAAAGGAAGGATACCACAAAAAACGTCGAAAGACACCAAACTGCACATCAACCCCGGTTGATTGTCGGCAACTTAAAAACTATGCATTTCTTCGAAGAAGACTTGTTGCCAACATGCTGGCATCGAGTCTGTCATCAGACACCGCATGGTAAGTCTAAACATCAAAACCGACTTTCGTTTTACAGTTCACTGCAGGACTACTGTAGTACAGTCACCTACGGTTTCGAGTCTTGCACCGAGCGAGCGGTATACAGCGTCAGTTACAGTGTCGCAGGACGACCAGCAAGCAGTGTTCCCCTCCCCATGCCCGAGAGCGATGGATAAGTCTGCATGAAGTCATCCTGAGACCCGCTCTCCGTAGCCTTTCGGCTTCGCACTCGTTTAAACAGCTACCGTTGTTTGTAAAAGAGTACTGGCCTTTCTTCGGCTTCGTTATGGACCCCGCATCTTTCGCCCGCTCTCTTCCTTTTTTTGCGTGAAAGCTACTGCACAACGGACGGCTGGCCAGCTTGCTGTGGCAGAATCCTTGCGTTTCGACACACACGCGTCAACAGAGCCCGGCTCTGGTAAACCGCTTCTTTGCGGTTCTGAATGAAACGAACACAGCTGGCTGTACCCGTGCTGCACCCGAAACGTAGTTCGTGCGGCTCTGCACATGCTGATTGTCAGCAGTGGTGAACAGCAGTTCTTGCGAAGGGAAGGGCACAATGCAGGACGCCTGAGCCAAGCAAGGCTACGGTTCCGAACAGCGCGTGGCCACCATGAAGCACAGCCGAAGGAGCTGCAGCCTCTCCCAGCTGATGAATGAAACAAACACAGCTGGCTGTACTCATGCTGCTCTCCCGAAACGTACTTCTTGCGGATCTTCACATGTTGCTTGCCAGCTGTTGAACACGGACCCCTACTCGCAACCCGCGGGAGCATCTGCGGATACTTGAGACTGAGAGAAGCGTGGACGCCTCTCGCACAGGAAGGCACCACGTAAAAACGGGTTCACAACACACGTATCCACACCCAACCAGTCACATCATGGCGGCGCACGCAAAGGCAAAGATGGCGCCGCGGGGCCAGAAGCGCAAAGCGCCCGAGGCGTTGGAAAGGGAAGGGAAGGAGGAAGTCCTGCGGCTGTACGACTGGGGCGACTGGTGCGGGGTGATGGAGGATTTGTTCAGCGGCGACGCCGAGCGCACGCAGGCCGGCGTCGAAGCGGTGGGGCGGTGGCGCGCGGCTGTCGGTGTCAACGTGTCGATCGAGGCGACTGCGAACCTCCTCGAGGCGAAGGCGCGTGACTTCGAGAGGGAGCGGGCTATCTGCCAGGGTACGCAGAGCCGCGTGACGGGGAAGGACGTGGCGGCGGCGTATTCGATGGCTGTCATTCGGTTGGTCAACGGGGTGACCGGCGAGCTTGAACAGCGGAACTACGGCAAAAAGCGGCCGTCGGTCCGCAGCATGGCCGGCCGGGTGGACCTGCCGCGTGAGCTGGTCGATATCCGGCACGCCGCGACGCACCAGGCGCTGCCGTCGCTGCCCGAGCTCCGGCTCGGCGGCTCGCTCGCCCTGACGTACCTCCTCGACAACTACTGGATCCCGCAGCGCGAGCACCTCCTCCGCTTCGAGCGGGCCGCGATGCGCCCTGACGTCCTGTCGCCGGGCGCCGCCGCGCTGCTCACCGAGAAGGCCGTGCACCCTTTCCTCAGCAACCGGTATGCACCCTCCCCGGGTCCCTCCCCGGACTGTGTACCGTATGGGTTCAGAGTTCGGATACTGTAATACACCGTAATGGTTTCATAGTTAGGATACTACACCGTAGTGGGTTCATAGTTAGGATACTACACCGTAGTGGGTTCATAGTTAGGATACTACACCGTAGTGGGTTCATAGTTAGGATACCACACCGTAGTGGGTTCATAGTTAGGATACCACACCGTAGTGGGTTCATAGTTAGGATACCACACCGTAATGGTTTCATAGTTAGGATACCACACCGTAATGGTTTCATAGTTAGGATACTACACCGTAGTGGGTTCATAGTTAGGATACTACACCGTAATGGTTTCAATAGTTAGGATACTACACCGTATAGTTAGGATACCACACCGTAATGGTTTCATAGTTAGGATACTACACCGTAGTGGGTTCATAGTTAGGATACCACACCGTAATGGTTTCATAGTTAGGATACCACACCGTAATGGTTTCATAGTTAGGATACTACACCGTAGTGGGTTCATAGTTAGGATACTACACCGTAATGGTTTCAATAGTTAGGATACTACACCGTATAGGTAGGATACCACACCGTAATGGTTTCATAGTTAGGATACTACACCGTAGTGGGTTCATAGTTAGGATACCACACCGTAATGGGTTCAGCTGTTACCATGTACCTGTAATTCGTTCGAAGTTTGGATACCATGCCGTTGTGGGGTTCGGCCCTGAAACCAGTTGTAATGGCACCGGAACAGGACCGAAAGTCCCCGGCTCGCTCGCCCTGACATACCTCCTCGACAACTACTGGATCCCGCAGCTCGAGCACCTCCTCCGCTTCGAGCGGGCCGCGATGCGCCCCGGCGTCCCGTCGCCGGGCGCCGCCGCGCTGCTCACCGAGAAGGCCGTGCACCCTTTCCTCAGCAACCGCCCCACTAGTTTTTGGACTGTGTACCGTAATGGGTTCAAAAGTTCGAACCATTCTGTAATTCGTTCACTTTGGATACCATACCGTATTAGGTTCTTTCATGGGTTCAAAGTTTGGAATCCATACCGTAATGGGTATAGCAGAAGGTGGGACCTTACTGTAATTCGTTCAATGTTAGGATACCACACCGTAATGGGCACAGCAGAAGTTCGGACCATGTCGTCATTCGTTCAAAGTTAGGATACCACCGTAATGGGTTCAGCAGAAGTTTGAACCATGTTGTCATTCGTTCAAAGTTAGGATACCACCGTAATGGGTTCAGCAGAAGTTTGAACCATGTTGTCATTCGTTCAAAGTTAGGATACCACCGTAATGGGTTCAGCAGAAGTTTGAACCATGTTGTCATTCGTTCAAAGTTAGGATACCACCGTAATGGGTTCAGCAGAAGTTTGAACCATGTTGTCATTCGTTCAAAGTTAGGATACCACCGTAATGGGTTCAGCAGAAGTTTGAACCATGTTGTCATTCGTTCAAAGTTAGGATACCACCGTAATGGGTTCAGCAGAAGTTTGAACCATGTTGTCATTCGTTCAAAGTTAGGATACCACCGTAATGGGTTCAACAGAAGTTTGGACCATGCTGTAATTCGTTCAAAGTTTGGATACCATACCGTAATGGGTTTCGGCCCTGGATGTGTCCCACGATCCCTGTTCCGGATGAGGATCTGAAAACTCTGTATATGGTGCACAAATAAGTAAGCGCGTTAGGTTGCTGCGAGCATCTGCAGCACTTGCTCACACCCGACGCCTCAAACCGAAGACTTTTACAAATTCCTTGCACAGACCAACGTCGCTGCCTATACAGCAGGCTATGTCGTCGCAGCAGCTACTAACGAAGTTGGAGGTCGAGTGCCCGGACGGCATCGAGACGAAGCTCACGGGAATCGAGAAGGCCTTGGGCATCACCGCGGAGCTGACGCACCTGTGGCCGGCCAGCAGCGTTCCGCTCGCCGTCCTCCTGAGCAGGAAGCAGGGCATCTGCCATCTGGATGCGTCGAAAGTCGATTTCGTCTGACGACAGGCCAACAACTGGTAGCCTGATCCCCGCGTTCAAGCTGCAAGGCGACACCGTCTTCGCTGCAGTTCCTCGTCCGGCTATTGCGTCTGTTGGCGGTCTTCATCGTTCCCGGAGACAAGACACCTGCCGTTAATGTCTCTGTCGACTCAACCGCACTGTTTTGCGTCTTCCCCGTGTATCGGAGCTCACGGGTTCTTGAATCTGCTGGTACTCAGACCGCTGGAGATGAAACCACCTGTCCGACAGTCGAGACCTGTTCCCTATGGACGGTGGTAGCAGGTGCCACGAGGTGTGGTCGCAGCACTCAGCACCTGACCAGCCTGCTGTGAGAGTAAATCACGAATGCACCAGCCCCGAGGATGATAGCTTCTCAAGCAATCCGCCCACGGTTTGCCGCGTTAGCCTTGGTGAAGCGTTGTTGGGGTCCGGATATGTTGATTGCTGCCGCGAGTCCTGCTTATCAGGAACCCAGCTTCGAGACAGGATTCTTCGTCGGGGGTTCAATGACGTAACTCCAAGCACACAGGATGGCTAGGAGTTGTTTATCACAGAGGAAGCGTCGGATACATAACTTGGTGCATTCGGAAAGGTAGTCACCTGAGTGGCCACTTTCGCCACAGATTCTGAGTGCATGCGAACCTCAAACGATCACGGTGTACCTCGGTCCATCACGGTCTATCGGTCTATCAGGAAGGGATGGCTGGGCTTGCATGTTTCACAGGCCGTGTGAACCTCAACGTCAGGCTGTCAGAATTGTTTAAAAACAGCGATAAGTCGACCATCACGCCGTCCACTCGGACACGCCTCTCAGGTTCTCACTCTAGCTCGCGCCCGTTTTCGCTCCCGTGTCCTGCCCCCTTTTCTTCCGGTTCTACCCCGCAGATCGAGTGCCAGCCCCCGGCACTATTGCTGGGGGGGATGAGGGCTCAGCTCGTGTCACCATTCTCCAAGCCTGCACGAGGATAAAAGCAACTCAGAGTCACCATCCGGTAAACAGTAAGACGCTCCATCCCCAGGCCAAGGAGCTAGGAGTTGAATGCCAAGCTCAGGTTTATGTATTGAATACCAAGCTGGGTTGAGTAATACCAAGCTCAGGGTTACGTGTTGAATACCAAGCTCAGGGTTACGTGTTGAATACCAAGCTCAGGGTTACGTGTTGAATACCAAGCTCAGGGTTATGTGTTGAATACCAAGCTCAGGGTTACGTGTTGAATACCAAGCTCAGGGTTACGTGTTGAATACCAAGCTCAGGGTTATGTGTTGAATACCAAGCTCAGGGTTATGTGTTGAATACCAAGCTCAGGGTTATGTGTTGAATACCAAGCTCAGGGTTATGTGTTGAATACCAAGCTCAGGGTTATGTGTTGAATACCAAGCTCAGGGTTATGTGTTGAATACCAAGCTCAGGGTTATGTGTTGAATACCAAGCTCAGGGTTATGTGTTGAATACCAAGCTCAGGGTTATGTGTTGAATACCAAGCTCAGGGTTATGTGTTGAATACCAAGCTCAGGGTTATGTGTTGAATACCAAGCTCAGGGTTATGTGTTGAATACCAAGCTCAGGGTTATGTGTTGAATACCAAGCTCAGGGTTATGTGTTGAATACCAAGCTCAGGGTTATGTGTTGAATACCAAGCTCAGGGTTATGTGTTGAATACCAAGCTCAGGGTTATGTGTTGAATACCAAGCTCAGGGTTATGTGTTGAATACCAAGCTCAGGGTTATGTGTTGAATACCAAGCTCAGGGTTATGTGTTGAATACCAAGCTCAGGGTTATGTGTTGAATACCAAGCTCAGGGTTATGTGTTGAATACCAAGCTCAGGGTTATGTGTTGAATACCAAGCTCAGGGTTATGTGTTGAATACCAAGCTCAGGGTTATGTGTTGAATACCAAGCTCAGGGTTATGTGTTGAATACCAAGCTCAGGGTTATGTGTTGAATACCAAGCTCAGGGTTATGTGTTGAATACCAAGCTCAGGGTTATGTGTTGAATACCAAGCTCAGGGTTATGTGTTGAATACCAAGCTCAGGGTTATGTGTTGAATACCAAGCTCAGGGTTATGTGTTGAATACCAAGCTCAGGGTTATGTGTTGAATACCAAGCTCAGGGTTATGTGTTGAATACCAAGCTCAGGGTTATGTGTTGAATACCAAGCTCAGGGTTATGTGTTGAATACCAAGCTCAGGGTTATGTGTTGAATACCAAGCTCAGGGTTATGTGTTGAATACCAAGCTCAGGGTTATGTGTTGAATACCAAGCTCAGGGTTATGTGTTGAATACCAAGCTCAGGGTTATGTGTTGAATACCAAGCTCAGGGTTATGTGTTGAATACCAAGCTCAGGGTTATGTGTTGAATACCAAGCTCAGGGTTATGTGTTGAATACCAAGCTCAGGGTTATGTGTTGAATACCAAGCTCAGGGTTATGTGTTGAATACCAAGCTCAGGGTTATGTGTTGAATACCAAGCTCAGGGTTATGTGTTGAATACCAAGCTCAGGGTTATGTGTTGAATACCAAGCTCAGGGTTATGTGTTGAATACCAAGCTCAGGGTTATGTGTTGAATACCAAGCTCAGGGTTATGTGTTGAATACCAAGCTCAGGGTTATGTGTTGAATACCAAGCTCAGGGTTATGTGTTGAATACCAAGCTCAGGGTTATGTGTTGAATACCAAGCTCAGGGTTATGTGTTGAATACCAAGCTCAGGGTTATGTGTTGAATACCAAGCTCAGGGTTATGTGTTGAATACCAAGCTCAGGGTTATGTGTTGAATACCAAGCTCAGGGTTATGTGTTGAATACCAAGCTCAGGGTTATGTGTTGAATACCAAGCTCAGGGTTATGTGTTGAATACCAAGCTCAGGGTTATGTGTTGAATACCAAGCTCAGGGTTATGTGTTGAATACCAAGCTCAGGGTTATGTGTTGAATACCAAGCTCAGGGTTATGTGTTGAATACCAAGCTCAGGGTTATGTGTTGAATACCAAGCTCAGGGTTATGTGTTGAATACCAAGCTCAGGGTTATGTGTTGAATACCAAGCTCAGGGTTATGTGTTGAATACCAAGCTCAGGGTTATGTGTTGAATACCAAGCTCAGGGTTATGTGTTGAATACCAAGCTCAGGGTTATGTGTTGAATACCAAGCTCAGGGTTATGTGTTGAATACCAAGCTCAGGGTTATGTGTTGAATACCAAGCTCAGGGTTATGTGTTGAATACCAAGCTCAGGGTTATGTGTTGAATACCAAGCTCAGGGTTATGTGTTGAATACCAAGCTCAGGGTTATGTGTTGAATACCAAGCTCAGGGTTATGTGTTGAATACCAAGCTCAGGGTTATGTGTTGAATACCAAGCTCAGGGTTATGTGTTGAATACCAAGCTCAGGGTTATGTGTTGAATACCAAGCTCAGGGTTATGTGTTGAATACCAAGCTCAGGGTTATGTGTTGAATACCAAGCTCAGGGTTATGTGTTGAATACCAAGCTCAGGGTTATGTGTTGAATACCAAGCTCAGGGTTATGTGTTGAATACCAAGCTCAGGGTTATGTGTTGAATACCAAGCTCAGGGTTATGTGTTGAATACCAAGCTCAGGGTTACGTGTTGAATACCAAGCTCAGGGTTATGTGTTGAATACCAAGCTCAGGGTTACGTGTTGAATACCAAGCTCAGGGTTATGTGTTGAATATTAAGCTCAGAGTTGCCGTTTTCCCAATCCTGGACTCACTAGTGGGAGTAGTCCAAGTAATCATGCACTGTATGAGAAGAAGATAGTGAAGAAGGCTAACAGAGGCAGCACAATCGGGACGTGCTGCTCCAGTTTCCCCCTGCGAACGAAAAGCATCCAACTTCCCGAAAGCAAAAGTATACCCACAAAACGAAACTGAGACAGGAAACGAAAGAAAAAAAGTCGAAAGACAACAGACGGCACGTCAACCCCGGTTGATCGTCGGCAACACAGAACACCAAGCAGCGGTCGAGCCAGGCTCGCTCGGCTCGTAGGTGGCGATCCACAGGAGGTGGGGGCAGTGACAAGGGCAGTACATGACGCATCCTGACGGTGGCAATGTCACGCACAAAATGTACGACATCGGCGGCGACCCGCGGGATATGTCAACGTATGCGCCTCCCCTCCCCCTACCCCTTTTCCCTTTTCCTGAACCAGTAGATGATGGTCCGCCTTATGCGTCCGTGGCTGAAGGACCGAAACACGGCGCAGACGAGACCAGTGCTCATATCCATTCCACGCACGTTCTTGCAATTCCCCTACGCCTTTTCCTAAAAGTCGCACTCACAATCAGGGCGAGTGCCCTGAGTTTTTAACTGATTGCTCAGACACGGTTGTAGGGGCCTTCTCCCTGTGACGGATTCGCCCGTGCTCTCGTAGCACGGGTGGTCCTGGCTGTGACGAGCTACGAACAGCCGCCTGACAAACCAGACTCACACCGCTGTCCTGTCTGCAGACACTCAGGTTCCGCGCTGATGATGGTCCGCCTTATGTGTCCGTGGCTTAAAGGACAGAAACACGGCGCAGACGGGACCAGTGCGGTGTTGAGCACATGCCCATTCCAAGCACGTTCTTGCAACACCCCTTTTCCTAAACCAGTAGCAACTGGGACGATCCCAGAGCAGCCGACTTCTATGCTAACAGAACCGCCAAACAGATGGCTGGGTCCTGCTCTTGCGCCCGCTTCAAGAGAACCTTCTCGTCCATCGGCAAAGCCTGTCGAATGTGAGTGCTTCCCCCCCAACAGCTCGGAGAGCCCTTGCTACATTTGAAATTCAAAAATAGGCAGATTGTCGAGCCCCAAATACCCCAACATTGTTAGCCACATGCAATGTGTGAGGAAACTGAACCGCCCAAGTAGGACCTTCTGATCATGATGATTTGCCAAATATTCCACTTGAAACCACGTCGAGGATTTGGGCTCAGGGTAGTGCGGTCAACGAAAACTCTAGTTTCCCTTTCTACTTTCTCCTACTCGCGCGGTGTACGGTTTCTGATACTCCTTTCGCATAAGCCAACTGTGCTTGGGGGCTGACGCGGGTCGCTATTGCGAATAGTGCTGCTGAGTCGGCGTTCAGAGGTCATCCCTGGACCTCCCCTACCCCGCTCCTCTCCCCAGCTTCCCCGAAGGGCGTGGCTGCGCTCTCATGGCTTTGGGAAGTCTCTTCCCTTGTCTGAGGAATTCGGGTCTAGCGAGCTACCAATAGCCACTTGTGAGGAATCTACGAATAGCCTGCAGCGTAAACATGACGACTCCTCTCGGAGGATTTACGTGTGCTGGTAGTTCTGGTCCTAAGTTTTGTACTCCCCACACGCACCGGAGTAGCCGTCATCAAGTATTGCACAATGCATGGCGGCAAGTGATTCGCGCTACTTCCCCGTGCGAGCAAGTCTCGGAACAGGACTCAAAACTGTGACCACCAGGTGGCGACTGCCGACCATGACTTGCACCAGGAGTTTGGAACAGCTAGTCAGGCCAAGCTCATGGTGCAGAGAGCTTGCCACGTCCTCGGGTGAGATGTGTGAAGACCTCCAGCTGTTGCACGGGCCGACAGCCCCGTGAAGCTAACGCCAGAAGTCTTGACAAGACCAGTGCCGGATGGAGAAGCTGGCGACCTCACCCCCACGCTCTATCCGTCCCCGGAAGGATCCCGCGGCAGTGGTTTCCCACTTAGCCAACAAGATGAAGTTGGCTGGCTAAAAAAAAATTCGCGGTTCACAAAAAGAGGTCAAAATATCTTCTCTCGACCGATCTTTTAGCATGGCGTTAGGAGGCTCGGGAGGTTGTAGGCTTCCGGGCTTGGTGTAGAACTGGGTTTGTGAGCTTACTGTAGAACTGTGTGTAGATGGAATTGATAGCATGCCACAAGTAAGCCACAAGCAGAGGAAGTACAAGTATCCAGTCCAGAGAACAATGCTGGCGGCGGGGTTTTCCGAGTTCAGGATGAAAGAGATCTCTTTGCGAAAACAAGAATCCCGCCCTATCTACCCTTAGCGTGTCAGAAACTCAAAGCCGACTGGTGAAAGAGACAAGTGGGCTGTACGTCGATTCAGCGATTGCCCACTTAAAAGCCACGAACTTCAACATACCTAACGAGCTTGCTTAAGCGCCTTCGCGTCGTAAGTTGGAATCCTTACGTTCTGAGTGAACTCCTCATATCCACTCGCCAAAAGCGAGGTTGGAGGGTAAAGCAAAACAACTGACAAATGCAGGCCCCCCCTATTTGTACTCCCCCCCACACACACACCAATTTCTCGTAGGAACACTGCTTTGTAAACACGAAAGAGAACGCTTGCAGCGTGTTTGGGAGAAGCCTAATGATCATATTCACTCACTGTCACTCACTAGCAGGCTAATCCTCCCCCCTGGCACGTGCAAACAAACACACGCCTATTCTTTTTACAGGTCGATAGCCACGCACGCGTTCCAGATCAAGATCCAGAACCAGGACATTGTACGGTTGTCGGACGCGTATCCTGAGGCCGATGGCTACGTCGGGCTGGTGATCAGCGTCGCTGGGCAGGACGACGACGAGAGCGAAGACGTTCAAGACGGGATGGCGAGCGTGTGGATCATGGACCAGGACCGGCCGAGCGGCAGGCGCGCAGCTGGGACTGTCGTCACCTGCGACATCGCCGACCTCGAAGTCGTCGACCGGATGTTCATGCGGTCCGACGAGGTCGCGCCTTATCCGGAGACCCAGTCCTCCGCTGCCCGCGGCGTCGACGGCAAGACCGCCGCGCTGAAACAAGGGCGCGTGGCCGACGTCGACGTGAAGATGAAGGTGCAGCTGCTCGACAGCGGCACCGAGGTTTGGGTGCACTCGACGCAGTTCACCCGCCTCCACGCCTTCAGCAACACGCACGTCACCGCGCTGCTGGCCCCGGAGCTGCTGGACAAGGGCGTTGCGTTCTGCACGCTCAACTCCATGCGGCTTGACCTCATCTTCAAGTTCGCCGACGGTGCTTACTGCTGCGTCCCGGACGCGTCGAACAACCAGCACATCCTCAACGCGGTCGAAGCGGCGAGCGGCCGGTTCCCGTACTGCGAGAACTCGTCGATGATCTACTACCTCAACCAGCCGGTCACGTGCCCTCTCGCGTTCCAGCACTACGGCATGTACCTCAAGGGGAAGTGGAAGCGGACGCACCGAAAGGGCACCGTGGTGTCGATCGTGCCGTACGAGCTGGCGGTCGCGGTCGTCGCGATGATGGAGGAGGCCATGGAGCTCTGGGCGGAGCGCACCGCGGAGGAGAAGGAGGACGACGCGGAGGTGGCGAGTGAGTCTGGAGTGCCCGCCGACGAAGACGCCGCCGACGAGGCGACGGGCGACGGCAGCCAAGCGGCGGAGTCGGAGGAGGACGAGCCGCAGGGCGCCGAAAAAAACGACGAAAAAAACGACACCGCATCCGACAGCTCCGCGCACCACGACCGGTGCAGCTACGGGTCCCGGCACGACTCGACCGACTACAACGGCGAGGCCGGCAACTTCGTGGTGCACCCTTCCCTCGTGCACTCGGTGACCGCGCCCGACTCGCACCAGCTCGTCAACTTCGGCTCGGTCGGGATGATCGACGCGGACGTTTTTGCGAAGATCCACCAGGACGCGAAGCAGCAGTCCAAGAAGAAGCCAGGGCCCGCCGACAAGGAGACCGGCGACGCCGCCGACGCGGAGGATGTCGTCGACGAGACCTATATCAAGGAGAACCCGACCCCCCTCGCGCCGCCCCGCTTCTTCGCTCCGCTTGAAGGCCCCGGGGTGGCGACCGGGGACAAGCTAGACCGGAGGAAGAAGAGGAGCCTCGCGAAGAAGCGCATGGGGCATTACGCGTCGGCGATCCGAAATCCGGCCGCGAGGCAGCAGATAGAGCTCGCGAGGAAGCGGGCGGCCGTGGTCACGGCGCTGCACACGCGGGTCAAGGTCCAGTGGCAAGACGGCACGCTGAGCGACTGGATCTCGTCGAAGGACCTGTACACCCTGCACCACACCCAGGACTTCGAGTTCTTCCCGGGTGACGTCGTGGCCCCGGCGAGCCAGAATTTTATGGACACCCTACGCACCTCGACAGACCTCCCGCGCACCCCCACTACCTTCACGGCGCCATCCCTCCAGCCCCCCCGGCAAGCCGCCGCCGACGAGATGAAGTTCACCGCCGTCCGCGACATGACGTGCTCCTGCTACGACATCTCCGACAAGCTCGACCAATGGAAGTTCGCGTACGCGGACTTCGTGCTGTACTGCCCGAGGAGCCCGAGTCTCGTCCGGAAGGTGGAGGCGGCGCTGGCTGAGAACCACGAGCCTGCTGCGGTCGAAGCGGCGCCCGGCGGTGGTGAAGCCGAGCGAGCGGGCGGAGAAGAAGGCGGCGCGGAGGACGGGGGAGGCGGCGAGAAGCGGGAGACGAAGCCGTCCGGCGGCTGCGGCTGGGCGTGCGAGGACTGCACGCTGATCAACGACGACCGCGCTCGGCGCTGCGACGTGTGCGGCGCGCCGCGGCCGTGGGCGCGGCCTCGGCTCGCGAAGGGGCGCGAGGACGGGGAGCAGATGATGGTCGTGTTCGGGCCGTGCGCGGAGCTCCTTCCCCCGGTGCCGCTGACCCCCGCCGACGACTGCCTGGGAGTCATCAGGTCTGTAAACGCCAAGGAGAGAGTCGCCCGCGTAGACTGGGTGCTGGCCGACGCGAGCCCCACCTCCCAAGCCGTGTCGATCGTTGCGAACGGCGTGCAGTTCCCAGGCGTCCACACATCTAACGGCCTCGTCGTCGCATCCACCACCGGCGTGACCCCCGAACTCCTCGCCCAGGCAGGCCTCGTCTCCGGCTGCACCACCCCCATCACCGTCGAATTCCGCCCGCCACCGACCCCCGCCACCCCGCCGCCGCACCCCACACACACCCACGAGCCGTACGCCCGCGAGATGTTCCCGACGTACTCGGCGACCGGGATTCAGATCGGCATCACCGTCGGGATCCAGGCGGAGGGCATCCGCGTCCGGTGGCACCGACACGCCATCCCGCCGGCGCTCCTCGCGCTGCACGGGCAGAAGGAGGAGGCGGACGCGCCGAAAAAACGCGGAAAGCGCGGGAAAGCCGGGAAACCGCCGCCGAAGCCGGACGCCGACCCGCTCGAAGCGAGCGCCGGGCTGAGCGCCGCGGAGGAAATCGTGCCCTTTTCCGACGTGATCGTGCCGTTCACGGACCGCGAGGAGGTCGACAGCATGTCGAACTACAGCGAAAGCGAGCCCGAAGACGCGGGTGAAGCCGCGGACGACGGTCCCCCGGAGCCGAGCCCCGCCCAGGCAGACCCCACCTCGCAGTGGTGGACGTGGGGCCGCGACTTCGTCAAGGGCATCTTCTCCAGCAAAAAGCAGCCGAACAGCCACGGCAACCCGGCCGACCCTCCCGCAGCCGCCGACGACGCGTCGTCGGCGGCGTCGGAGGATGGCCCGCACGCGCCGCAGCCGTCGGCGCCATCCGGCCGGCAGCCTGGAGCCGACGAAGCCGACGGGAGTGCCGGCGAAGACGACGACGACGAGAACGACAGGTTCACCGTGATCCCCGAGTTCACCGACCACGCGTACATCAACGAGCCGATCCCTCAGCTCGACATCAAACGCGTGCAGAAGGAGTGGTCGACGTTCCACAAGAACCTGCCCGCAGGGATAAAGGTGTGCTGCCCCGGCCCGGGGTTTTTTTATCTGCCCCCCCTCCCCCTTTCGACCCGTGACGGATTCGCCTGTGCTCTAGTAGCGCACGGGTGGTCCTGGCTGTGAACCAGACTCACACCGCAGTCCTGTCTGCAGACACTCAGGTTCCGCGCTGATGATGGTCCGCCTTATGTGTCCGTGGCTTAAAGGACCGAAACACGGCGCAGACGGGACCAGTGCGGTGTTTAAGGCGACGTACCCTATGTTCAGTGGGAGTTGAGATTCTCTGTCAAGATGCTAGCCGCCGCCACAAGGCGGGCTATTTCCAAAAGGAGGAGAGCCCGCGAAACAACGTGTCAACACACGCCTGCCAGGCGGTCTCGTCCGCCAGTCAGAACGCCCCCGGCTGCGCCACCATCGGTGCAACAATCATCTTTGACAGGGCCACGGCTCGCTCCGCGCCCACGGCGCAACGACTTGCGCCCGCCGTAGTAGTACGGGATAGTAGTGGGGCGACCGGATAGAGATGGTCCCTGCACTCTAACTCGTCTCTCTCTCTCTCTCTTTAAGGTTGTACTGATCTACAAACAACCACTTACGAGCTTGTCGACCCCACCGTTTTTCTATCTTCTTCCCCCCTCCCCATTTCGACGTTGCGTTAGGTCGGACCCTTCCCCGGTGAACATCCCATGAAAGAAACAGTGTTGACTGAGGCCGATGCGGACTACATGGCAACCCCTGCTCAACATGTATGCACGCGGGGGGCTCAGGGCCACATTCATTGTGAATGTGTTCGTGGTGTCGGACGCAGGAGTCTTTTTTGGCGAGTAAAAGAGTGAAAGAGTACGTACAGTAGTGAGTAGAGAGGAGAACGAGTGTAAAAGAACGGAGGGATTTCTTACCTTTTCCTTATCCCTCAAAACCAGCACCAGTAACAAGGACTCTCCCCTAAACCTCAAGGTTTCATACCCCGCTTAGGGAGCCGTACACTCCCTTTTTACCCCTTTTTACCTCTTTCTATTTTGCATCCCTTTCCTAGACAACATCTTCCTCGAAGAAGACTTGATGCTAGCATCAACCGTGCATGAGAGGCAGTGATCTGCCTCAACATTGAGCTACGATTTTCCCCCCTTCGGCACGAGTCGGAATCTCGGTTCTAAACTCGTATTCTGATCTCCAGAGCAAATTCTCGCCAAGTGACTCGACCAGTAAAAGTGCTGTCCTTTGAACCACAGAAGGGTGCGTTTGAGTTTGTGTTGTGCACCGTGTCTGTCGTTACTGGCAGCACCTGTCAAACGCAGAATACTTCTGTAAGGCACGTAGCCTCATTAACCGGGGCTAAGATGACGAAAGAAGCCATGCATCCCCCCAGAATGCGTATTAGCTTTAAAAGAACTGATCCGACACAGGTCACCCGGAGACTCTAAAATCCCGGATTCTAGCGAACTTTGTTTGTGCGTTGCCGGTTGATCGCTTTCCCACTTGTAGTTACCCTGTGTATATTCAGGTAAGGAATCCTGATCGCTTTCGCACCTGTGTATTGAGGTAAGGAATTCTGATCAACCACCAAAACCCGCTGCCTACGTCTTTTTAGCCTACACAATACATTGAGGGCAACCCGCAAGATTGTTAGTTACCTCATGGCAAACCCCCGTTTTCACATTTCTTTCGCTCCCAGTGCTCAAATGTCATCAAAAGGCTGCATGAAAAGGTGTGGAACCCCGTCTGAAAATCATTACCCCCTAGCCGAAACCCGGGTTCCTGAAAAAATCCCGAGCGCCGGAAAAAATAATTTTTGGACACCCCTTTCGAGTTTTCCGTAGTTCTTCCGTAGTTCTACCATGGTTTCACCGTACTACATGGATCACACCATTAGTACTAAAAAACGCCAACCCCCCCTTCAGGTCATCGCGAGCGAAACCCAGCCACACCTCCTGCAAGCCCTCATCGAGGGGCCCGCGTTCACGCCGTACCGAAACAGTCTCTACTTCTTCCAGCTCCTTCTCCCGGCCCAGTTCCCGAAGATGCCGCCGAAAGCCCAGATCAGCAGTTACGGGCTGCGCCTCAACCCTAACCTCTACGCTGACGGCCACATCTGCCGTATGTTTTCCATCTTTTTCCATCTCACCGGCCGGTTCAGTGCTTGATCGCCTTCATGGAAGCTAGATTCATAGGTGATAACGCCACGGTTTGCGGTGGTGAGCCACCGCATCTCATTTCCTCCAACATTTATGTTTGCACCCCGGACCTCAGCAGCCATATACTAAGTCAATGCGGGAGTGAAAAAGTGCGGGAATGCCACTCCCTCATTGAGGGGGTCCCACTCCCGCATTAAGGGAGTGCCACCCTGATTGAGGGGGTCCCTCTCCCTCATTGAGGGGGTCCCACTCCCTCATTGAGGGGGTCCCACTCCCGCATTGACGAAGTGCCACTCCCGCATTGAGAGAGTGAGGCCGACCGCACAAACGACCGCAAAACCACTCCCGCAATCCGGAGTGGGAGTCCGGGGTGTGGTAAACGGAAAAAGCGAACTCCTCGTCCACGAACGCTTGGTGCTCCACGACTCGACAACCATGCGGGTCCGCCCTGCCAACGAATCGCGTGAAAGGCTAGTAAAAAGACGCGGGACGGGTGCGGTTCGTGGTTGATCAGGAGTCCTGTCCCGATACGGCAAAGGCGACAAACGCGAGCAGGTAATCGGTTAAACCGGCACGCGAGGCAGTTTGAAGTTTACGTGCCTTTCGTCGGGGTTGTGACGTTCAAACCGGTTGATAAGCAGACACCATTCATCGGAACACAACAAACAGTGTCGCTGATCGGGACATGGACGGGCTACGACGAGTGCGAACGTTGGGGTCCGCAATCGACCCTGCTTCAGGTTTGCGCACCTTCCCTTCCCTTTTTGTGCAGCCTGTTCGAAGACCGCCCGAGTAGGATCCCCTCGCGATCAGTTGCAACCTGAAAGCTTCAGAAATTTGATTTGAGTTGAGGGTGGGGCCAGCGAAAAAAAAACACGAAGTTCCCTTTTTCTTTTTTGCTCTTGCTCTTGCGGCTTGGGGGGGGCCTTCACGTGGCGAACACTGTTGACCGCACCTTAGTTGAGTGTGAGAACGCGGTCGCCGATCCCCCTACTGCCAGCATCATGTACTTGATGCGACGCGGAACAAGTGCTGACAGCACCGCCCGGCGAATGGGCCGCAAAAGTGGCAAATTGACCGGTCGGGGGGTTCTCGGCAGCCAATGGCCTGATGGCTGAGTGCACACCTAAGCAGGGCTGCATCCTCGTGTTGTAGCCGTGTTGTGTATAAGGCTACGTGGGGGCCTGGTCAACCACCTCATCACAATAGGCGCAAACTTTCTCGAAAGTCATTGGCCAGTCGGGATTGCCGGGGGGCGGGTCTCCATGAAGAACAGAAAAGTAAAGCAAGACCTGCCCCCTGCGCCTGCTGTCTCCGGCTGCTTCGGCAGACGACACATATACTGCTCTTAGGGCAACAACCAGGAACACACTGGTAGGTGAGCAGCGACACCTCCCGAAAGTGAGCCAAGGGCGAAGGACGTATCTGCGGCTGCTGCGGCTGCTGCGGCAGTTGCCCGGTGGTAACCCCACACGCAGAACGCGGGGAAGGGGAACGTGTTTTCCCAACTACTTTGAAGCCCCTTCCCGACTATAGCATCCGAGGAAAGGTGCAAACATGGAGGGTGCTGCGGTAGCCGTGCACGGGTCTTGGGCGCGTGCCTTGTGCAGGGCGGGTGCTTTGTGATCCGCCGCGAAGTTCTCTCCTGGTGCTGTTCGGAGAGGCCGGCGTCGAGTAAAAGGACCACACACATACTATACTCTTACTCTTGCGGTGTACGGGTTTTTTGACCACGGACTCCCTCCTTGGTGGGAAATGCTTGGGGTGGTCGCACGTTGTGGATTCCAAAGGAGGCAGTGGGCCGCTGGCACCCAGGCTACCCCTGCGGCTGCAGTTTCTGGCCACCGCTCGTCGGAAATGCGCCACCGACGTTGGCTCTGAATCTGAAACTAATTCTCATTCCGATTCTGATTCTGAATCTGAACCTGGCTCTCGGCATTTGAAACCACTTTGACGGGGCGTTCGCTCCCATCGTCGACTTTTGCCACCGGAGTTTCTAGCGAGCTTCCACGTTGGAAATTGTTCAAGCACCCACAGGTTTTCATTTCCATCCAAGCCCTGGTCCTGACGAAGGAGCCGTACTACAACGAAGCCGGTATGTCCTTCGAACGAAAATACCGCTAGAAAAGCAAAAGAAGAAAACAAACCTACGAATTCGGTAGGGTCACACTCCCCGGAGAGAGTGAAATTAAGGGCGAAATCGCCCTCAAAGCCACAAAAGCGTGGAAAATTGGAATTGTTTGTAGCCATTCAACTGACTGCCCTGTGGCTGACCATCTCGACGCTTGTGTTCAGCGCGAGTGCCAAGCCCCAAGGTGCGCCAAGCCGTGATGCTTTAGTTTGGGAAATCGGTGGCCACTTGACCGGTAGGCCCGTGGCTCTGCAGTACCGCCGAACACGTGAAGCTTGGCTCCCGTGTAGCAGGCTTTCCCTGGTACCAAACCATGGTGCCAGGCTGGTCACAGAGCCGGTCCACCCCCGGCTGATAGACTGACGACTATAATCTGTAGCGACAGCCTGCATGAACCATGCCGTGTCGCTTATTCAGGCGTTTGCACTCATTTGAGCCTGTGGTAGACTGCTGATAGACTGTGCTGGCCAGCAGCAGGCAGTTCGATGCGCATACAGGTATAGAAGGTGGACCGGCTCAACACGAGCAACCAGCAGTCGCGAAAAATGATCCATCCACGGTTTTGCTTCTTGAAATCCAATCATTCACCAATATGACCATTGGGACGCCAAGGTCAGCGCGGTAGCGGTGACCACGAGAACACATACAGGTGGGTGGGGAGAGGCCCTGGGACTGCTAAAGCGTGACAAACCCCGCCCCTGTCTCCCCTCAGGAAACCCGGTCCGAGTCTAGCCAGCCCCCCGACACGGAATCGTTCTGTTGTTGCAAGCACCGTACACCCTACACAGGATATCACAACCACTTGGGCACCGACGAAGGCCGGCATAACTCGAAGGCTTACAACGAACAGGTGTGGGTTTCGCGTTTCTTGCTTTTTTATGGTAACAAGCTTGCTTGTCTATATCAAAAAGTGTCGGATGGCAGCGTGCTGTGTTAAATCACTCAAAACAGGGTTTACACACGTACGCACAAACAAAGGGGGGGGGGGGTAGGGGGTAGGGGGTGCGATCCTAGTGTAAATCTTGTCTATTTTATTATTTTTACCATTTTTCATAGTTTTTGGCCCCTTGCGGGTGTTGTCCAGCCTCAAAATCGGTACAGATGAGGTTATCGAGGGCGTGTGAGCGAGAAGCTGATCAGAAAGTCACCCAGAAGTGCGAAAGAGACGGAAAGCATGGTGAACAATGGAGATTTCGCCCACCTCGACAAGACGTCCCAAATCAGCCGATTTCCAGAATTTCTACAAAGAGAGTCCCAAATCGGGAGGAAAAATCAGTGTAGAGAAAATTTTGGAGCTTTTCTGGGTACAAATGATTACATCCTGAGTCATTCCTGTCCCAGTCTGACCCTTCTGCCGTCTTTTCCGGCTGTTTCTTGGTGTTTGGATGCCCCTGGACCAAACCCGGACCAACCCGGACCATACCCGGACCAACCTGAACTAGACCCGAACTAGACCAGGTTCTGGGTTAAATGCTGGTGAAACCCCCAGGGAGCACTCCACTGAGCCCAAATTGCCGAATTTACGCCACCCAATAACTCGTACAAAGCCACAAGAAACCCACAATGGACGCTGTGACAACTAAGGCGAATCGGTTCTTGGAGAAGATTGAGAACAGGGCCAAGTCTAAGATTGCTACAAGCGGGTCCAAATCTGGAGGGAAAATAGTGTCGAGAAACTTTTGGAGCATTCCTAGGCACAAATGACCACCTCCCGAGTCATTCCGGTCACAGTCTGACCCTTCTGCCGTCTTTTGTGGCTATTATTGTTTGGATGACCCCGGATCAAACCCGGACCATACCCGGACCAACCCTCACCATACCCGGACCAACTCGGACCAACCCGGACCAACCCGGACATGACCCGAACTAGACCCGGTTCTGGGTCAAATGCTGCTGAAAACCCCACGGAGCACTCTATGAAGCCTAAGTTGCCGAATTTACACTAACCAGGAACTCGTAAAAAGCCACAAGAAACCCATAATGGACACTGCGACAACACAAAGGCGAACCGGTGCTTGGAGAACCTTGGGACTAGAGCACTGTGTGTTAATCAACAACAGCGAGCACTGGACGAGAGGTGGGTGGATTCTGGGCCAGGAAGGTGGACACCAAGGAAAATTCTGAACCAGGGAAGGTGGATTCTGGACCAGGGAGGGTGGATTCCGTACCAGGGAGGGTGAATTCTGAACCAGGGAGGGTGGATTCTGGACCAGGGAGGGTGGATCCTGGACCAGGGAGGGTGAATTCTGAACCAGGGAGGGTGGATTCTGGACCAGGGAGGGTGGATTCTGGACCAGGGAGGGTGGATTCTGGACCAGGGAGGGTGGATTCTGGACCAGGGAGGGTGGATTCTGGACCAGGGAGGGTGGATTCTGAACCAGGGAGGGTGGATTCTGGACCAGGGAGGGTGGATTCTGGACCAGGGAGGGTGGATTCTGAACCAGGGAGGGTGGATTCTGGACCAGGGAGGGTGGATTCTGGACCAGGGAGGGTGGATTCTGGACCAGGGAGGGTGGATTCTGGACCAGGGAGGGTGGATTCTGGACCAGGGAGGGTGGATTCTGGACCAGGGAGGGTGGATTCTGGACCAGGGAGGGTGGATTCTGGACCAGGGAGGGTGGATTCTGGACCAGGGAGGGTGGATTCTGGACCAGGGAGGGTGGATTCTGGACCAGGGAGGGTGGATTCTGGACCAGGGAGGGTGGATTCTGGACCAGGGAGGGTGGATTCTGGACCAGGGAGGGTGGATTCTGGACCAGGGAGGGTGAATTCTGGACCAGGGAGGGTGGATTCTGGACCAGGGAGGGTGGATTCTGGACCAGGGAGGGTGGATTCTGGACCAGGGAGGGTGGATTCTGGACCAGGGAGGGATTCTGGGAGGGTGGATTCTGGACCAGGGAGGGTGGATTCTGGACCAGGGAGGGTGGATTCTGGACCAGGGAGGGTGGATTCTGGACCAGGGAGGGTGGATTCTGGACCAGGGAGGGTGGATTCTGGACCAGGGAGGGTGGATCTGGACCAGGGAGGGTGGATTCTGGACCAGGGAGGGTGGATTCTGGACCAGGGAGGGTGGATTCTGGACCAGGGAGGGTGAATTCTGGACCAGGGAGGGTGGATTCTGGACCAGGGAGGGTGGATTCTGGACCAGGGAGGGTGGATCCTGGACCAGGGAGGGTGGATTCTGGACCAGGGAGGGTGAATTCTGAACCAGGGAGGGTGGATTCTGGCCCACAGAGGGTGGTTTCTGGACCCGGAAGACGGGGATCTGAACCGCAGAGGTTGCAATAAGGGCCAGGGAGGTGTATTATGGACCATAAAGGCGAATTCTGGATCATGCATGGCAGATTCTGGTTGACGAAAGGATATTTAGCTCTTTGCCAACACAGACAGATCCCTCATTTTTGCACTTATTTTTCATCATTTCCGCCCTTTTGGGCGAGATTCTGATCGATTCCGGGGTCGCCGACCCTCAAAAGGCTCACGAACACAGACGTATTGGGCTCAAACTACCCAGAGGTGCCTCAGAAGCATGCAAAAATGGAAGAAAATAATAAAATAGACAAGATTTACACGGGGAGTCGCACCCCCTAGGGCTGTGGTGGCTGCGTACGCGTACGCACCAGTTTTTCGAAAATCGGCGTACGCGTACGCGGACGCGTACGCGTACGTACGCGCGTACGCGTACGGCACCCAAAGACGTACCATGCGGTAGGGGTTCAGCACGTCTACCTTCTGACGTCACTACCCCGTGTTTCCCGAACAAGAACCAAGAAATCCCACGAGGAAGTTCACTACGATTCCTCACTCCTCGTCATCAATGAGACTTGCCCGACAAGGCGGTTGCCAGCCAGCTTCTGAAGTACTGACCTCTCGCTCCCTAAATGTTACCACCACATGGCGACAGCGTCCCCTCCGTGCAGAACTTGCACTTGACTTCCTTCATATTCTTGCCCAGGTCTTCCACGCGCGACCCCGCTCGTTCTTGGGCCTATGCTGTTTTTGGCGCTAGCTTTGCAACGGCCTTTGGAGCTGGCTTCGCGAGCATGTTTCTTCCTGTTGGGTATACGTTTATTCCTATACCCAGTTGCCGGTGACTACGCATACGTGCGTACGCGTACGCGTACGCCAAAAAAAAATCGGCGTACGCGTACGCGTACGCGTACGTACGGCCGTACGCTGACAGCATTGCCCTAGGGGGGGGGGGGGGGGAGTGCTGACACTACCCTGAGAGCCCCCAACGACTTTGCAAGGGACCCCCCCCCCCCCTAGGGCTATGTTGGCAAGTAAACGCGTTTCCATCCGTTTTTTCCAAAACATGGAAACGGAAACGGAAACGGAAACGGAAACGGCACCTTGGCTTTGCAGGCTACCCACAAACCACGCTAACACCACCAGGGGATACTACACGGTGAAGTCCAGCCCCAGAAGTTGGAGTTGAAGAGGGCGCCCGAGTCACACCCAAAAAGCGGGTGTGACACCCGCTTTTTTAACTCCAGCTTTAACTCCAGCTTCTGAGGCTGCTCACATCCCGCACAGGGTGTGTTAACTTGCGGCCAAAACCGAAAATAATGTCGTGCATACGAACCTCGTCGAGAAAATAAAGGGGGTGGTCACCATGCCCAATTCTCTGAGTGCTTGGTTGCCACCAGGATGTTGACCGCGCAGTTCGGGACTACTTCGGAGACAGCACCGCTTGCACAGATAAATTTATTTTGCTGGCTCGTTGAGAAATACCCCTAAATTTTTTTTCCCCCGCCCATCCGAGGTGTGGTCACCTTACACACTGCAATCTGCAGCAGCCGTTTCCCAAATAAGGAAACGCCGTTTTCTTGAAAGTATGGAAACGGAAACGGAAACGGGAAACGTTTCCGTTTACTTGCCATCATAGCCCTAGGGGGTAGGAACCCGGGTGAAAATTTCGTGTTTTTGGTCATTTGGTGAAGAAGGTCGTGAAAATGAAGTGGTGTGGGCCCAAAACGGTCAGGAAACCAAAAATAGTGCCCCGTTCGGGCGCTGGCTGGCCACAAAGCAGGAGGAAATGAGATAAAGTGGCACTTCTCGGGTCAAAAATGACCTAAAATGGGGTGTCGCAGGCATGGCCCATTTCTACAAATCGACAAGCATGCCAGATCAGCTTCTATTTCAGATAAGTAGCGGCCCCAGGACTCAAACAGGCCCAAACTACCAGGAAAATGAGCCAATTGCTTCATTCACAAGCAATATGATCAGCATTTGCGACTGCGCCGTCGGAAAAGAAGTGCTCCAGATGCAGAGCAAGTGCCAACGGACCCGCAGTGATCGTCCGGTGGTGCCACTGAAGTATGCTCGCCAACCAACACGACAACACCAGCCCCGCCGCAGAAACAGCAAACGAGTGGGGGCCTCCAGGGATGCTGCTGTGTTGGCGTGCGCAACGTCGGGACCAGGGCAGCAGCCAAACAGCCGGGTTCAAACGTGCTGGTCCAAAGCCACGTCCCGGCTACCCACAGGCATGACCACACCAGCACTGCAGTGCAAGCAACCCACGGGGTCGACTTAACTTGCTCATCTGCACAGACTTCTGAAGAAGGTTTTCCAGCTCGTTTGTACTCCACCTCACCAGAGCGTCTTCCTGGTCCTATGGCGGAGGCTTTCACAAACTTTCTTCGCCCACCGGCCTTTCGGAATCGTTGTGTTGAGCCCTGAAGTCCTTCATTGTATCTGCTCTTGCCTTCTGCACGGTTCGACCGTGACCTGGTGCATCCTCCTCCCTCTTTCACCTCTTGTAATTGCGTTTTGGCCAGCAGAAATTGGGACTCGGCATCGTTGTACGTGAGAGAAGTCAATTTCGCATGGCATTCTGAGCAATGCTGGTGGATTGACATTTTTTTTGCTTGCTGTTGCACACACTATGCTATTTTCACGCCTCCACTCTGCGACGCTCGCCTCGTGTAAAGTGTATTTTTACCACGTTCCATCGCTCATGGGTGCACTCTGACACACAAACAGCCCAATAGTGACTTTTTAGATGGGCAAATTCAGTCCTAAAAAAAAATTCCGGTTCCAGAGGAAAGTCGGCGGATTTTGTCCACAGAATGTCCACAGACCAAAAATGCTCAAAAATGCATTTCGACGCGAAAATAACTGCCAGCAGAGCGTTTTGAACATTTTTCCGGGCGAGAAACACTGGGTCGCATAATATTTTCCGGCGCCACCGGCTTGAAAAACGGAGTTCGCACGAGAGTTTGAGAGAGTTTTGGTGCCGAACATGAACGACTTTCACACCCTCGGAGCTTCTTCGTGACCGAACCGACCGGGAAAATGACTTGGGTTGCACCAGGTTGTGACCTGCGGGCCAAAAACGCTGTTTAGACGCCGGTGTTGATGGTGCAACGGTACAGTGACGGTAGAGTGACGGTAGCGTGACGGTAGCGTTACGGTGGTGCACAGGGCGGGTGCGTGTTCCCTTGTTGAAAAAAGTCCAAAAACCTGAAATCACGTTATTTTGTTAAGGGTTCCTACCCCCTACCCCCCCCTGCAGTTGCCTTGGAGGCTGGGTGGTCGAATTCTCGAAGGTGAAATGGTCAAAATTCCCTGGCAAAAGTGGGCCCACAAAAAATTTTCAAAGTGTGGTTTTTGGGGTATTTGGGCCAAAAAAAAGTTTTCTTTTTTCTGACCACCCACCGTGGTGACCACCTTAGAGAGTGACAGGTAGCGTCCCCCCTCCACAGTGAAAATAGCCTGTATATAGGGGGGAGGGGTGGGGGTCAGGTCAGATTCTGCCAACGACTCCGCAATCTGGCCGCTTAGGGCCACCCCTGGGGGGGGGGCGGATGTACTCCCCTCTGGGAGGGTTCAAACACCGGCATGAGGGAAAGGTTTGGGTCGTAGACGCCCGCCTGAGCAAAAGGTTGCACAAGCGCAAATGGGCGGCCCTAACACCGCCACTTACTTCCTCCCACGGGAACTCTTTATTCGCAGTTTGCGTTTGGAAACTTTTTCACACGGCAATGACTTGCCCGATCGAACGTTGCTGAGCCTTGTACATAGGATGAGCATGAAAATAATCTGTGTGGCGATAACCTGCATCGCCGGCGTCGCGGTTATCTGGGCGAGCTACGAGGGAACGAACCTGTAAGAGTGCCAACGCTACTCTTTCTATAACGTAGTAACCAACTGCATAGAAAAGGTGTCACGGGATAAGCCGGCAGCCGCTGCTTAACGGCGTGTGGTCCGTGTACTTAAAAGTTCCCAATGCTTAGCGGCTTTATCACGTGGGCGGCCCTGAGATTACAGGTGACACCACTTTATCTTTAGCCATACTTCAACTCTTCTTCGCCAGTCTTTGACTTCATGTGATTGACTCACACTGGTGATTATCGTTCATGCCTTATGAATACCAGTCTCTTTCATTTTCCAGTCTTTGACTTCATGTGCTTGACTCACACTGGTGATTATCGTTCTTGTCTAATGAATACCAGTCTCTTTCATTTGCCAGTCTTTGACTTCATGTGATTGACTCACACTGGGGATTATCGTTCTTGTCTAATAGACTCGGTCCAAAGACAACGGGCTGGCGTTCATCGTCGAAAACACAAAACAACGCAGACGTACCTCTTGAGTCTTCGGTACCTGACGTCCCTGTTGCAGCACCCGCCCAAGCACGCCGAACTGGAGATCCTTCGCTTCGTCAAGCGCAACTGGGAAGGAACCCTGAAGCGGGCTGATGAGTACCTCAAGAACGTCGACGAGGAAAAGACTTCTGAGGACGCCGCCCCGGCAGTCCCGGCTCAGCAGGACTTGAAGCAGACGGACGCCGACGGGGCGAAGCAAGACAAGCGCATCATCACGGCAGAGGAGCTGCAGAATATGTCCAGCCTCTCCCTCGTCGAGGACGGCCTGGTGCTGCCGGTATCCTACGGCTTCGCAGTCAGCTTGAGAACATCGGTCTTGCCTCAGCTGAAGCGCGCGCTCGTCGCTAGGGGATTCCGCAACGAATAAACATCGGAGCTCAAATCTCCCGTGGCGAGCCATCATACAGAATGGAAAAAGGCCATGGCGCCCCCTCCCCCGAAGAAGACTTGACGCTAGCATCAAGCATGCATGAGAGGCAGTGTCCTGCCTAAACATTAAACTAAGATTTCTCCCCGAAGAAGACTTGATTGCTAGCACTCAAACATACACGAGAGGCAAGTAGCGCCTGCAGACGAAACTAAGATTTTCCCCCGAAGATGACTTGATTGCTAGCACTCAAACATACACGAGAGGCAAGTATGCACACGAAACTAAGATTTTCCCTCTTGACTTGATGCTAGCACTAAAGCATGCGTGGCATGTTTGGTGCAGTCAGCCCTGCCCGAACATGAAGCAAAGGTCTCCCCCTTCCCTCTTCAATTCTATTGTAGGGACTACCTTCTCACGGTGACGGGATGTTGCCTGTGCTCTAGTATGACGAGCCACGAACAACCGCCTGACAAACCAGACACGCACTGCCTGTCCTGTCTGGTCCGTGGCTCTGAGGGAAACAAGTGCGGGTGTTGAGCACATCGCCATTCCAAGCACTTCTTGCTATTCCCCATCTCTTTCTCCCCCTTCATTTCACTTGTAGGGGCCGCTCTCCCGAGACGGTTTTTGCCTGTGCTCCGTCGTCCTGGCTCTGATGAGGTACGAGCAGCGGCCTGATAAACCAGACTCACACCGCTGCCCTGTATGCAGGCACTTACCAGTTCCGTGCTCATGATGGTCCGCCTCATGTGACCGAAGCGCAGTGCTGATAGGGCTTCCGAGCACGTTCTTGCACCCCTCCCGTACCCTTCCTTTTGGTAGTCTTCATTGGTGCTGCACCCATGTCCAGTGCTCTGCGGAGTTTACTTCGCAGATTGCGGCCGTAAAAAGAAGATGAGTCAGTGCTGCCTAGCGAGTCGCAGTCGCAATCAGGGCGGGAGCCCTGAGTTTTTTCACTGATTGCTTAGACACGGTTGTAGGGGCTTTCTCCTTGTGACGGATTTCCTGTGCTCTGGGGAGCCCGGGTGGTCCTGGCTGTGACGAGCTACGAACAGCCGCCTGACAAACCAGACTCACACCGCTGTCCTGTCTGCAGACACTCAGGTTCCGCGCTGGTGGTCTACTTGATGTGTCCGTGGCTTAAAAGACCGAAACACGACGCAGACAGGACCAGCGCGGTGTTGAGCACATATCCATTCCAAGCACGTTCTTGCACCCCCCCCTTCGCGCTCTCGACCGTGTTTCAGTAATTTTTCTTGCCCTCAAAACCGTTCCTTTTGGTCGAGGAGACGACTTGCCCGCGCGCGTCCCATTTACCACTACCCTCCCCCTCACCCTCGTCTTACCCCCTCTGCAACTCAACCACTCCGACCCTATCATCATCCGCCTCAGAAGGTAACAGGCACTCAACGACGAAACACAACACAGTAAGGTCCAGCCTAAGCAGCTGGAGTTAAAAGAGGGTGTCCCGCCTCACACCCGAAAAGCCCCGGTGTGCTACGACCAAACCGCATGTAAATCGACACCCGAAAAGCGAGTGTGCTACGACCAAACCGCATGTAAATCGACACCCGAAAAGCGAGTGTGCTACGACCAAACCGCATGTAAATCGACACCCGAAAAGCGAGTGTGCGCTTTTTTTAGTGCCAACAATCTTGTGATCTTTTGCAGCTGGCCGCCTCGTCAAGTATTTCCTGCAAAGCAGGTTTGTTTTTGCACACTTCCTTCACACCTGTTTTGTTCATCTAACGAGAGTGAAGACAGCACGCTGCCGTCGATCGGTTTTTGTTCTTGACAAATTGCTTGTCCAGAACATCGTCTTTTTAGCCTGCAAAATACATTGAAAAGGGCAACCCGCAAAGGAGGTGAATGTGCTGCAGCCCACACGAAACACAGGTGAATCTGGGTTCAGTGGCGGGCGTAAGCGTTCAACAAAGCTTTCGCTCCCGCTTCCAAGGCTGGACTCCACCCGGTAAGTAGTTAGACAGTGCTCGGCGCTGGTGCCCATCATCCGGTGCCGTCCGAGCATCCTTCCGTGCGTGCGGGGAAGTAAATGTCGTGATCCAGGTTCCGCGTGCAGTGTCGCCTCCCTTTTTTCTCCGCGAAAGCATGCAGCTGATGCCACAGGATGCAGGTCCTCAAACACACACGTGCAGTACTAACATAGTCCTCTGCGCGTGGGCGAGAGACCACAGCAGCAGTGGTAGATGGATAGGTAGATGGACAGCGGTGGATAGCACCCGCAGTATCCTCATACCATACCATCAGCAGTAGATGCACACGATGCGTCGGTGGATGCACCGACGTACCATCCATCAGAAGCAGTGGACAGCATGCACAGGACGATGCAGCAACAGTGTATCCATCCACAGCACGTGGCATACAAACGTGTTCATCTTTCGGCCTGGAGAGGCGACGCGGGACGAACGCGGGAATGCATGATCCCCGATAACAGTACTACGTGGCATACTCGCGTATGTTTGATGCTGGCATCAAGCATACACGAGAGGCAAGACTACTTCGGCCCGAACACTAAACTAGAACCGCACCCCCCCCCTTTCTATGGGAAGCATCAATAATGCATGAGAGACAGGGTTCTGCCTCCACATTAAACGAAGTTTTGCCCCCCCGTGTCCTGCCTAAACATTAAACTAAGATTTTCCCCCCGTTACCCGCATCGGTGGTCACCTTGTATTTCCCTCGACTCCGTGGTTTCAAGGCCACAGCGTTGAATCGAGTTGGATGCTTTCGGAGATGTGGTAGCCGTCGTTACGACCCTCACGTTCACCGCGTTGCAGTCAGAGCCCCCCTGTTCACCAAGAGCACGTGTGGTATCCGGTTGCGCTTTGCCGCGCAGCTGCATCCCCACCCCCCTGGTTTAACGAAGCACGACCCCCAGTGGGTGCAAGCACCACGCGCTCTTTACATCAACCACTTGAGGACGAAGGGGGGAGGGTTAATTTTGGGAGAAGGGGCTTTTTGTGGCAAACCTCAAGTATCCGTTCAGAGCTCGGAGCAGGATTTCTGCCCGATGAGTGTTTGAAATTGACTTCGTTTATGCTCCGTGGAAAATAATCCTTGTATTGAACGACGCATATATATGCGTCGTCGTTCGTCCTTACGTGGACACATGTTTCTCCCTCCCCAGGAAAACGGTCCAAAAACCTTGAAAAAAACACCCGCGAAACTCCTCTTCGCAGACTTACCCCATAGGGGACGTGTCAGTTAGACGTTGGCGGACAGTGTCCGCATGGGGAGGGCCTTATTTTTTATGGTTTGCCGTGCCGCCATATCCGCCACCGGTAGCCGGCATGGCGGAGAACCCCCCTCCCCCACCTTTATATTTTTTAGAGTTGAAGTTCGCTTGAGTCACGCTTCTCTTAGAGCAAGAAAGGGCTACTTGGCGGACAGATGATGGCATGGCAAACCATGGCTTTGTCCTGTAAGCTACTGTGGCTGAAGCCCATCGCCCCCCTTTTTATCCTGACACGCTCCCATACTTTCCCAACTGGACAACCCGAGCTACGCACGCCGTCTCTCAGCAGACAAAAAGGTTTCACAACGGAGTGACACAACACCCGAAACGAGCTGCACCCTCTCACTTTTCTCAACCCCCCGCCATACTCAAGCCTCTACGGTCAACCGGAGACTTTAAAATACCGACCTTCTAATCCACAAATAACGCTAAAAAGGAGCTCAATCCGAAAACCCCGAAAGTTCATCGTAGCGGCGTTTGCACACCACCAAGGAAGACTTGGTTCAGAAGTCTTCCCGTGTCTCCAGAAAAACGAAGTGCCCTCAAAGGTAACTGACTGAGCGAAAGGGGCACCAGGGTATTCATGCAACTCTTGAGTTGACCAACCCTGTATGGACACAAAAGTCTTTCGCCAGGGATGCGCAATGGAACCGGGCCCCTCAAAACCGAAACCCCAGAACCCTAGAATAAACTCCAGCCTACTAGCTTGGAGGGGGTCAGCTGGTCGCCAGACCAGAGTTGGTCTGGAAACTGGTCTGGGTCAAAAAAAAAAAAAAAATCTCAGCTATTATTGTTTTCCCGGAGAAACCGGCTACCCACAGTGTACTACTACAGTGTGTACAGGGTACCACAGTGTACTACCACCGTGCACCACGGGGTACCACAGTGTGCTACCACGGGGTACCACAGTGTACTACCACCGTGTTCAACCACCGGGTGCATTGGAAGACGTCATGCTGGGGCTGCTGAAGTCATCGAACCTTTCGACGGCATTTCCAGAGACAAACAATCTGTTTGCCATTGCTGTTGTCCTGCCAATGGGGACAGCATCGGTCGAGCGTGTCTTTTCAAACATGAAAAGGGTGTTGACAAAAGCCAGGAAGAGGCTTCACGAGCAGACGCTGACCGACGTGCTAATGCTCGGGCTCAATGGCCCGTATGAACGTGGCAGTGGCATCCCGAGGAGCGCTATGGAGGCGTACCTCAATGCGTGGATTGCGAGCCCAAGAACACTGAACTTCGCCACGTGGCCGGAGTATGAAGCGTGCGTCGACAAAGTGGGGGTCATGCGCAAAGATATGATGACTAACCCAAGCCCTTCACTGACACTGTTGTTGGCCCACTCGTCCCTTCACTGACACTGTTGTTGGCCCACTCGTCCCTTCACTGACACTGTTGTTGGCCCACTCGTCCCTTCACTGACACTGTTGTTGGCCCACTCGTCCCTTCACTGACGCTGTTGTTGGCCCACTCGTCCCTTCACTGACACTGTTGTTGGCCCACTCGTCCCTTCACTGACACTGTTGTTGGCCCACTCGTCCCTTCACTGACACTGTTGTTGGCCCACTCGTCCCTTCACTGACACTGTTGTTGGCCCACTCGTCCCTTCACTGACACTGTTGTTGGCCCACTCGTCCCTTCACTGACGCTGTTGTTGGCCCACTCGTCCCTTCACTGACACTGTTGTTGGCCCACTCGTCCCTTCACTGACACTGTTGTTGGCCCACTCGTCCCTTCACTGACACTGTTGTTGGCCCACTCGTCCCTTCACTGACACTGTTGTTGGCCCACTCGTCCCTTCACTGACACTGTTGTTGGCCCACTCGTCCCTTCGTTTCCCGTAGCAGGCGTATGGCTTTCTTCGTTCTTTGTCCACCATCCCACCGCTATCCGGTACGACTTCGCTCTGCAGGCATTCGTTGCCGAACGGGGGTGTCTGCCCTCCCCCTGTGCACAAAATCTGGATACAGACCAGTTTACCAGTTCCGGGCTCGGGGGTCGAGGTCAGAGCTAGTACGCTGATAAACTCTGAAACAGTCTAAAAAAAAAAAAAAAGGAAAAAAAGACGGGGCGCGTAAGCCTGTGCGCGCTCCGCGGCTCATCGAAAGTAGGCCTGTCCAATAGTCGATTTTATTGCGTTCCTTCTCCTTGAATGACCTGCTTTGTAGGAAAGACTCGAGGAGGCTGCCGGTTGCAAGATCTCGAAGGAGGGGAAACGTGCTGTAGCCCACACAGTGCACAGTTGCAAAATCTCGAAGGTGCTTTTTGCCCACCCGAAACACAGAAGTCTGGGCTCAGCGCCGGGCAAAAAGCGTTTATCAAGAAAGTTCCCATTCTGTAGGTGCACTGTTTTTGTATTTTGGCACCTGCTGCAGTAGGAAATACTTGAGGAGGCTGCCTGTTGCGAAATCTCAAAAGTGCGGTACTCATCAGCATGCCGATGACTCCCCACTATCGCACCGGGAGTCTATTCTCAAAGGCGAAAACTCCCGCACGAAACACAGGTAAATCTGGGTTTAGTGGCGGGCGCAAGCATTCAGCAAAAAAAAAAAGACCCACTTTGTGGTCGTATTGTTTTCTCCCCTCTCGCCTCCTTCGAAGTAAGCACAAGGCAGCCCGTCGAGTATTTTCTCCCCCTCTAGCCTCCGTCGAAAAAAGCAATTTGCGGTCCCTCCGAGTATTTTGGATGAAAGGCTAGCATAGTGTTGTACTCATTTTGCGTGCAAAAACTTTCACTCTGAAAGATTGACTCCACCCCCCCCCCCCCCCTTTCCCCCTCCCTGCTAACGCAAGACGAGCCCAAACTACGACAGGCGAAAACACGCTGCAACTCCGTTTCGTGTCGGGTGCAAGCGCTTATAAAAGAAGAAAGTCGGTTGCATCAGTTACCAACTTGGCTAGCCGTAGTTAGCGTGTGTAATTAAGCCTACATCCCTTTCACTACCCGACTCCCAGCCTCAATGGTCAACCGGAGACCCTAAAACACCGAACCTCTAAACCACAATATACGCAAGACAGCGACCTATCCTGTAGCTGCGCAGCCACCGAGGGCGGCGCCTTCAGGCATTGACTTTTAGTACTAACAATCTTGCGGGATGCCCTTTCAATGTATTGTGCAGGCTAAAAAGACGTAGGCAGCGTGTTTTGATGGTTTGATCAGGATTCCCTACCTGAAAATGACAGGGTAGAATTCAAGTGGGAAACCGATCAACCGGCACGCACAAACAAAACGAAGCGCCTGTCTTTCTTGAGGCAGAGTCACGGTTCACGACGGATGGGTCTGGTGTGTGGCACCTCTCCTTTTGATGTCGAAAAGGTCAAAGTGTCTCCCGTCCGAAAATAGACGAAAGGCGGCTCAGCTGCAGCGGGCATGCACCAATTTGTCTATTTTCTCAGGTATTCCCCTTCCCCACCCCCCCCGTCTATCATGCCCTGTATTACTTCAAAACAGAAAAAAAAGTATCCTTCTCTCTACGGTTTCCTTTTTTTATCACATGAGTGGGGCGGGTGGGGGGTGGGAAGAACCAGCACCTATCTCCTGCTTCTCCACGGCCTTCCCCTTCCCCTTCCGTTCTTTTAATTTACCTGGCCGTTCTTCTCGTCTTAACGCGAGCCGTATCGTAACAAGTGGTTTCGGGTTAGTGTGAGTTTGATCAAAGTAGCATCAAGGCAACCCTTACAACGACCAGCCACAGTCAACGCCGCGTGGGTGCGGGCTTTTGATATTAAGATAAAAGTAGTGGGGCGACCGGATACTCCTCGGAGAGATGGTCCCTGCACTCTAACTCGTCTCTCTCTCTCTCTTAATCATCGTGTTGCAAACCCCCGATTGCGCGTAACCTGGAAGCACCCAGAGGGTGTCTGTGGTACAAAGGTGCAGTTGCCCGCATCCATCCGGCAATCAGCTCGCGTCGGGGAGGTGACGCTACTCACCTGGACAAAGGTGTCCTGCTGCTCCGTAGCTGCACCGTAACAAGTGGCGATCCCACCCGGAATGTGGTAGATCAAGCCAAGACGCCGGAGGGGCCCTGGGAATTTCATGCCGGCGGCCGCTTGCTCAACGACCGGAACTTCCACACGCGGCGACAACCTCCTCACCGACAAGACCGAAGGCCCCATCGCCGCACGAGGTAGGCCGGTTGGAAGGGTGTGGGTTTCCACCGTCAGGTGGGCTAGGCTAGTTCCGGGGTGGCTCCCTGGGAGCGACAGGGACGGGGTTAGTCACGCCTTAGCAGACCCAGGGACCTCTCTCCACCCACCTGTATGTGTTCTCGTGGTCACCGCTACCGCGTTGACCTTTCCCGAGAACACATCAAAACAAGTCAAATGGTGTGGCACGTGACCGCGGGAGCGGAAGTTGCGTCGGGAACCGAGGCAACGAGGTCCCCCGCGTGTACGGGTCCGCCAGCTGTCCGCCGGACACCCCGTCAGGGCGCAGGACAATCCCTCTGCGCTCGGCAACACGAAGAGACCGGGACAAAACGCGATTCGCGGCGTACGAGGAAGAACTCCCCTTCGCCACGGCGCTGACAACCGCAGCAACGAGGTAGGCCGGGTGGGAGGCAAACCGGTGCCCTCGAAAGGTAGAAACGAGCGTGCTCGCACTTGAACTCGGAATTTGCATCAGATTTGCAAGATCGCTTAGCCCCGTTAACCCCACATGTACTCGAAAGAAAGTGCATGCCAATCCGGGTGGTACATGTGCTCAATAAAAGTTCCCCAGTGCGTACGAAACCCCCCGCCCGGGACCCTAGGAATTTCATGCCGGCGGCCGCTGCTTAATGGCTTGACGTGCACGCTGATCCATGTGGTCGTGCGTGTACTCAAAACTTACCCGTGCTTAACGGCTTTATCACGTGGGCGACCCTGAGATTGCCCCGTCTCAGGTGCAAGGTGCTGAAGCTCCCCTCGTTCGCTAGGGGCGGCATGCGGGTCCACCCCTACACGCCACGACACACAAACACAAGGGAACGAAGTCCTGAGTGAAACAACAACCTGCTTAACCACGTGGGCGGCGGCCCTGAGATTACCTCCCTCAGGCGACACCACTGTTTTACTATTGACATACTTCAACCATCTTGCCAGGCCTCTCTCTGCGCAGGGGCAGCGCACCTAGGGGAAGGAGAGGAGAAGAAGAAAATGCGGCCGACCATCGAAAGGTTCGCGGAAGCCGCCGCCGAAAAGGGGTTCGACGTGGTGTACCCGTTTGCGTGCAAGTGGTACAACGACTGGGTCGACACGCTGCCCGCCGAGGCGGCTGAAAAGGTGCTGAAGTTGCCCTCGTTTGCGAGGGGCGACCGGTGCACGGCCATCGTGGTCGGCAACAGCAAAGCGGTGTGGCCGAAGTTCACGGAGTGGTATAAGCAGGCGGAGGAGGGTCGAGGAGAGGCGTCGCTGGACCACCCCTTCGACGCTTTCACGAAGCGGTGTCTCGTGGACGCCGGGGAACGGACGATGACAGCGGACGGCATCCGGCACGAGTACTTTTGGTCCAGCCGCACCGTCGAAGGCAAGCTAGTCCCGCTGCAGCGGGCGGCCGAGTGCTCGGGATTGGCGTATCTGGACCACGCTACGCACCTGTGCATCCACAAGGTGTTCGGCGCCTGGTTCTCGCTGCGGTGTGTGCTCGTGGTGGACCTGCCGTTCGAATGCACGGTGCCCCCGGAGCCGGCGCCGCGGCTGATTTCGGACGACGAGGAGGCGCGGGCGAAGGTCGTTTTGCAAGAGGCGCTGGCCCTGGGACAGACGACGGAAGCGCAGCTGTGCAAGGTCATGCACGGGCCCAACGACCCATGGGCGTCGTGGCCGTGGAAGAAGTGGGTCGAGCTGCGGGACGTCGTGCAGTTCGGCAAGGAGCACCGGTTTACTGACCAGCAAATCGAGTACCACTACACGAAGAACAAGGAGAAGCTGCGGCGGGAGCTGTTCGCCGCGTCCTGAACTCGGGGGATTAGTTCACGTTCGCAGACTCAGACCGGGGGAAACATATAAGAGTTGGCGGAAAACGCAAAACACAGCGTTTCCAGGAAACATAGGTGGGATGGAGTGGTATTTACAACGGTGCGCACGTTGGCGCCGGGGCGCTGGAGGGCGTCCATGTGATACCAGCACCGGTTACTTTGGACAACGCACTGCCCCGAGTCACGGAAACAACAGCGTTGACCAGAACGCCCCCAAAACCACACCCCCACAAACGGCCAAGATCTGCAAACCCCAGGAACCTCTGAACTAATGCCCTGCCTGAACAGCGAACAGACGAATCCGAGCATCCGTTCACGCGCGAAAGGCCCAAACGGGAGACTTCTGGCCGAATGGCCATGGCCCTTCTGCCTTGGATGAAATGAATCGAACTGCGTGACGTCCTGCGGCGGTTGGGCCGGAAGCACCGGTACCCTGATCGACATATCGACGTATTCCACGAAGGACAAGGGGGCGGAGTCTGAAGAGCGATCACTCGGATCCCTTGAGTCAGCTCTCGGTTTATCCCGCGTCGCCAGTCCTCTTAATAAGAGAACCCCGAGCTATAGCTATGCGTCTTTATGAGAGAAGACGAGGCATTTGGTTGCCTTACTAAATTTATAGTTGCTCCGGCCGTTTACCCGCGCTTGACCTGATTTCTCAGCGTCGGCATTCAAGAAGTCATCCACGGCTCACCGTGGCCGCGTCCTGAGACGACTGCACCTCAGACTTGAGCTTGAAGGGTGATTCGAAAAGACGGTAGCTCGAGTGAGCTACCCAGATCTCATAGGGATCGTAGGATCCACGCGGCAATGGATCAATTGGAGCGTTTCCATTGCGCTCGCTGTGGACCACCCCCCGTCCTTTTCTCTCTTGCACACCGACTCTCCGTTTGAACGGTTGGCGCAGGTTGAAGCCTTGCTCGCCGCAGCCTTCCTCACGATGTGTCCAGCTTCCTTCTTTTGCTCTTTACACCGAATCCACAAGCATGCTGTGTTCTGAATTGAGAGAGAACACGGCCCATTTGGAGGGCTGTAGCACCTCCGCGTGGGAGATGTCAGGAGGGGAGTAAGCGTCAGCGTCTGGACACCATCTTGTCATGAAGCATTGGTCGGGGAGAGGCTTAGGGTGACACGAGCCGCTCTTCGTGAGGGTATCAGTCGTTCGACTGTTTGGTGAGCCCCACTCAATCCCCATTGTCTGCTCTCGTTGCGTTTATGGGGATAGTCATCGGCATGCCGAAAAGGACCCCATGTTCGATGCCAACACCAAGCATGCGTGAGAGGCAGTGTTTCAGCCCGAACATTACGCCAAAACCTGCCGCGGCCCGCTGTTTCCTCAGTGTCCCAGGACCTGCACACCGCCGCCGAACAAATGGCTGGGCCTGCGCCAGAGGAGCATGCCGAAGAGGACCACACCAACTTCATATGGCCCCCTCGAGTTCCCTCATGGGCATGACAGGTGCTTGTTCAAAAAACGTGCTGTTCTGCGAGCCTGCTACACACGGAGCCAGACACAGTGTTGGCGGCTGACAACACTATAGTGCGTTGTTCAGGGTAGTCGAAGGCCTGACAATCACACTAATGCAACAAATTTACAGTGTTGGCGGCTGGCAACGCCGGCGATGCAGACTAACGCCACAGGTTTAGTAAGGGATTGCATCCGTACAATCGTCCCTCGGGACTACTGCTTCAACTACCCTGAGCAGCGCACTGTGCACGTGTTGCCATTAGCCGTGCTCGCGCACGTGGACGGGGACCACCGCGAGGAGGTTGGCAACTCCGATTTAGATCCCCCAGGTTCTTGCGTTATAACCCAAACTAACCCAAACTATCCCATCGGTTTGCGTTCGTTGATACGTTTCGCCCCCCAGCACCACTTCAGGTTCGGGGAGGGCGGGAAGGGGAGAGCGTGCGAAGCCGTGATTAAGGCGCCGGCTCATGGGCGGCAGTGCCTCCAAAGATGCGGAGTCGGCACCGGCGCCCGTCGCAGCCAAACAGGTGTGGACCGGGGAGCTGCTATCGGGCGACGACGCGCCGGACCCAAGGCTTCTGAACGAAATTGCGCCTGATGATCCTTACAGCGTATGCCGTTTGCAGTTGATTGTTTTACATAAGCGCCAGCTTTTTTTGAAAGGAAATTCTCGACGATGCTGCCCGACAAAGAACAGAAGGGAACCCAAGTGCTGTAACTACCGAACCACGTGTTGAACGGACGTGAGGTCATGCGGGTCTACCCCTACACGACAAATCACACAAACACAACAGGTCAAAGTCCTGAGTGAGAAAACAACACACGGTGGTGTAAGCGAAGAACAAATCAGATTGTGTTTGTATTGTATTTGCCCCTTACCTACCCCCCCCCCCCCCCCCCCCCCCTATAGCCCTATAGGGCCCTAGGGGATCTGCCCTACCGATCCTAGTGTAAATCTTGTCTATTTTATTATTTTTACCATTTTTCATAGTTTTTGGCCCCTTGCGGGTGTTGTTCAGCCTCAAAATCGGTACAGATGAGGTTATCGAGGGCGTGTGAGCCAGAAGCTGATCAGAAAGTCACCCAGAAGTGCGAAAGAGACGGAAAGCATGGTGAAAAATGGAGATTTCGCCCACCTCGACAAGACGTCCGAAATCAGCCGATTTCCAGAATTTCTACAAAGAGAGTCCCAAATCGGGAGGAAAAATCAGTGTAGAGAAAATTTTGGAGCTTTTCTGGGTACAAATGACTACATCCTGAGTCATTCCTGTCACAGTCTGACCCTTCTGCCGTCTTTTCCGGCTGTTTTTTGGTGTTTGGATGCCCCTGGACCAAACCCGGACCAACCCGGACCAACCCGGACCAACCCGGACCAACCTGAACTAGACCCGAACTAGACCAGGTTCTGGGTCAAATGCTGGTGAAACCCCCAGGGAGCACTCCACTGAGCCCAAATTGCCGAATTTACGCCACCCAGGAACTCGTACAAAGCCACAAGAAACCCACAATGGACGCTGTGACAACTAAGGCGAATCGGTTCTTGGAGAAGATTGAGAACAGGGCCAAGTCTAGAATTGCTACAAGCGGGTCCAAATCTGGAGGGAAAATAGTGTCGAGAAACTTTTGGAGCATTCCTGGGCACAAATGACCACCTCCCGAGTCATTCCGGTCACAGTCTGACCCTTCTGCCGTCTTTTGTGGCTATTATTGTTTGGATGACCCTGGATCAAACCCGGACCATACCCGGACCATACCCGGACCATACCCGGACCAACCCGGACAAGACCCGAACTAGACCCGGTTCTGGGTCAAATGCTGCTGAAAACCCCACGGAGCACTCTATGAAGCCTAAGTTGCCGAATTTACACTAACCAGGAACTCGTAAAAAGCCACAAGAAACCCATAATGGACGCTGCGACAACACAGAGGCGAACCGGTGCTTGGAGAACCTTGGGACTAGAGCACTGTGTGTTAATCAACAACAGCGAGCACTGGACGAGAGGTGGGTGGATTCTGGACCAGGAAGGTGGACACCAAGGAAAATTCTGAACCAGGGAAGGTGGATTCTGGGCCAGGAAGGTGGACACCAAGGAAAATTCTGAACCAGGGAAGGTGGATTCTGGACCAGGGAGGGTGCATTCCGTACCAGGGAGGGTGGATTCTGGTCCAGGGAGGGTGGATCCTGGACCAGGGAGGGTGAATTCTGAACCAGGGAGGGTGGATTCTGGCCCACAGAGGGTGGTTTCTGGACCCGGAAGACGGGGATCTGAACCGCAGAGGTTGCAATAAGGGCCAGGGAGGTGCATTATGGACCACAAAGGCGAATTCTGGATCATGCATGGCAGATTCTGGTTGACGAAAGGATATTTAGCTCTTTGCCAACACAGACAGATCCCTCATTTTTGCACCTATTTTTCATCATTTCCGCCCTTTTGGGCGAGATTCTGATCGATTCCGGGGTCGCCGACCCTCAAAAGGCTCACGAACACAGACGTATTGGGCTCAAACTACCCAGAGGTGCCTCAGAAGCATGCAAAAATGGAAAAAATAATAAAATAGCACCCATTCCACGAAAAAGTGTCACAGATTTCGGCTTTTTTCGGATTTCTGCCGAAAATTTCCATCTGCAGGTCCGAAAATGGTCGGTTTCGAGATTTTGAGGACACGTTTGAATCCGTTGAGGACAGGGCTTTCCGAATATTTGGTCGGATAAAATTTTTGACCGACCCAGGCATCTTGTTAAGAACCATCCATCCATCCATCAGCCGGCTGACCCCCCCCCCCCCCAGGGTGCTTATTAAGGGCTGTTACATGTTACGGATCGCGGTCAGGGGGTGCGGGTGGTGGTGGGGGGGGGGGACCCCCCCCCCCCCCTGCATGGCTGGCAGGTCACCCGGTGTCAAGCGACCGACTCCGCAACTGCCGCTGGCCAGGTCAGGCTGGCACGAAGGAGTTACGGAGGGCGGCAGCTTGGGCAATGCCGACTTTGCGGAGGCATTCAACGGACGACGATCTGTCGCAGTGGACACAAGGAGCTGAGCCCTGCGCTCCTTCCCAAAAACGCCAAGCAGCTCCTTTCGCTTCGCTGCGAGGTTATCCTTACCCTAATCTTGGCATCCGCGGAGTGCCCGTCCCGCGAGCGCTGTTCCAGAAACGGGCTAAAAAAACAAGAGTCGAGGGCCGAGGAAACCTTTCGGTATTTAGTATGTACACTAAAACAAGGATTAATCATCTCTGCTCTCGGTAGCTATTTATTCCCGCAGGGAGCCTGAGATACAGTAAATACACAACAACAAACATGACGGATGCCGCCTTCTTCATTGAAGCTGTTGCAGACGGCACGTTTGGAGAGTGCGTTGAATGGAGTGAGGAAAGGGTGCTTGCTCGTATCCGCGACTTGCGTGGTTCGCAAACACAGGACGCGCAAGCCTTTCAGGCTGAGCTTGCTGCCGCAAGCAACCCAAACTTGGGAATTAGCTCCAACAACGAAGGAGTGAAATTCTGTGTCGTTTTGCCCGGTGTCCAGGTGGCAACGTGGGAAGAAGTTGGACGCAGGCTTGTGTCCACTGCGGCAGATCGTCGTCCGTTGAATGCCTCCGCAACGTCGGCATTGCCCAAGCTGCCGTCCTCCGTAACTCCTTTGTCGTGCCACACACAGAATTTCACTCCTTCATTGTTGGAGCTAATTCCCAAGTTTGGGTTGCTTGCGGCAGCAAGCTCAGCCTGAAAGGCTTGCGCGTCCTGTGTTTGCGAACCACGCAAGTCGCGGATACGAGCAAGCACCCTTTCCTCACTCCATTCAACGCACTCTCCAAACGTGCCGTCTGCAACAGCTTCAATGAAGAAGGCGGCATCCGTCATGTTTGTTGTTGTGTATTTACTGTATCTCAGGCTCCCTGCGGGAATAAATAGCTACCGAGAGCAGAGATGATTAATCCTTGTTTTAGTGTACATACTAAATACCGAAAGGTTTCCTCGGCCCTCGACTCTTGTTTTTTTAGCCCGTTTCTGGAACAGCGCTCGCGGGACGGGCACTCCGCGGATGCCAAGATTAGGGTAAGGATAACCTCGCAGCGAAGCGAAAGGAGCTGCTTGGCGTTTTTGGGAAGGAGCGCAGGGCTCAGCTCCTTGTGTCCACTGCGACAGATCGTCGTCCGTTGAATGCCTCCGCAAAGTCGGCATTGCCAAGCTGCCGCCCTCCGTAACTCCTTTGTCGTGCCAGCCTGACCTGGCCAGCGGCAGTTGGGGAGTCGGTCGCTTGACACCGGGTGACCTGCCAGCCATGCAGGAGGGGGGGGGGGGGGTCCCCCCCCCCCACCACCACCCGCACCCCCTGACCGCGATCCGTAACATGTAACAGCCCTTAATAAGCACC